>MJUU01025620.1:37566-48248 GCA_002080025.1 Modiolus philippinarum
ACCGCGAAATATAGGTCAAGGTCAGATAATTTTGGGTCCGACAGATAGGGTTCGCCGTAAGCTACCTATGGACCAAATATAAAGTTCCTACATCAAAGGCTTCTATATAAAAACTTGAGTTTACGCCGCCGTCGCCGTCATACTTTGCACGCCTATGTCTCGCTTTCGGCGACTTTCATCGCGGGCGAGACAAAAACCGACAAATGGCGCAGGACGACGACGAATAGTAATCCCTATGTGTCGACTCCGCTTACAGCAGGCGACACAAAAATGAATCGCAAAATTTTTGAACCGTGAAAATTACCCAGTACATGGTATTTCCTCAAGTGTTTTCTGATAATGTCCATTTCAATATTTGAGTTTTGATAAAATACGATTTGGACAAAATATATCACTTTAGTGTTTATGCATATTTGAGTTTTGATTAAGATGGCATTTTGGACAAACTATATATCTCTTCAGTGTTTATAAATATTTGAGTTCTGAAGATGATCATAATGATAAATAATATCTGTTCATTTTTTTTAATATTTGAGTTTTGAAGACAGCCATTTTTAACAAAATCTTTTTAGTGTTTATAAATATTTGAGTTGTGATTAAGACGACCATTTCAATAAATTATATCTTTATACTCTTTATCAATATTCGAGTTTGAATTATGTCCATTTCAACGAATTTTATTTCTTCAGTGTTTATGAATTAAGACTACAGAAAAACTTATTGATAATAGAACCCACCATTCTTTGTTTGACCATATTCTCTAAGTCTGCCAGAGCATTGCCATTGTCTTGTAAGGTTAACGTTGATGCCTAAA
The DNA here is from genome assembly GCA_002080025.1 of Modiolus philippinarum. Taxonomy (NCBI): domain Eukaryota; kingdom Metazoa; phylum Mollusca; class Bivalvia; order Mytilida; family Modiolidae; genus Modiolus; species Modiolus philippinarum. The sequence goes on from MJUU01025620.1 coordinate 38,381, forward strand.
ATAACATAAAAGAAAAATCAGCTACAATTAATTACAGTAAAAAAATTAAATACATTGGTAACAATGTGTATTCTCTTTTTATGAAACCTGTAAGAAATCTCCACCCTTTTTTGTTCAGGTAGGAGGTAGATCTGTAAGTAAATTATAACTAATATCCTTGATCAAATGTTATCTGCAGCCATTTCAGTAAAAATTCTGTAAAAAAAAATTAGACAGTATAATAACATAATGCTGACAATTTTTTCCATGATTTATTCTGTATCACTGATTATTTCCTTTATTTGTGATTAATGTACATTGTAAATGATAAGAAATCTTGAGGCTTGAAACAACGGCAGTATATTAATGAGCAAGCTCACATACCCCACGCCCCCACATTTAGGATAATCCTGCATTATCTCAAAATTATCAAAAAATTGAAATCCAAGTAGTCTGCACATCTCTTAAAGATGAACAATCATCCTGTAAAATATCTTAAAACCTGTAGCAGGATTTATCCGGGCAAAATGAGTACCCTGTAAACTTCCTATCTTATAAACTGTAGGAGGAGTTATCCGGACAAATAATGTCCCCTTTATGCAATATAATGCATAAAAATTACAAAGTTCAACAATGTGTAGTTTGCTGAAAAATTATCAAAAATCAAAATCCAAGTAGCATGCACATCTTTGATTTGTGCACTATCAACCAGCAAAATAAAAACTTCCTAGCTTAAAAACTGTAGGAGGAGTTATCCGGACAAATAGTGTACCCACTTGATGATGGATGGACGGACGGACGGACTGACGGACAGACGGACGGACTGACGGACCAGTCAAAAACTATATACCCTCCGCAACTTCGTTGCGTGGGGTTATTAATGATGGAACAAGGGAAGTGATGATCACAAAAATCAAAGTCCAAAACCATGGTAACAACGGCCACGGAGAAAAACAAAGACAAAACAAGGAGGTGAGACAACCACAAGGCACGGAAATAAAAAGACAACATTAAGAACTAAAACACTCAATAGTGTGAACTCCCATGAAAACCTTGAGTGACATCAGGTGCTCTGGAAGGGTAAGCATGTCCTGCTCCACTACCAGCATATATCACACTATCAGTTAGTCAATCCAGGGTTTAGTCAAAACTGATTTTGTCAAATCCGTGAAGACATGAAATCTACTTTGAAACCCATGATAACAACAGTTACAGTATAAAACAACTCTGGAGTTCCATATAAAATGGAGTATGAGGGGTTACACATAACACACAATTCTTAAGATATGTGCAGACATAATAGTGGGAACATAATGCAGGTATACTTTATTGTTATAGTGCATTCAAGTTTCTGGATAATGCAGTTATAGGGAGAAGTCAATGAAAAGAATGATGCAAAAAAAAAAAAGAACAAAATGGAGAAAAAAAAAAACACTAACTCAAGAAATAACAAATTCCACAATTAACACACCCTACTGAACATACAACAATATGTAATCGTCAATAGTTATAAATAAAAGGATGACGTTTTTACAAACACTAGAAGACACAAAACGAAAATAGACCTTATTATAGAGATTGATCAATTCATTCACGTTAATCTACAGTAGGTGTAAAAATCAATATCGGTCTGTGTTAAAACACAATATTCATGTTATTCTCACTGAGTTCAGTAAAATATAAGAGTTGATTTTATAAGGAAATTTTAAAGCACCATATTCTGACATTGTATCAGTGAAATTTTAATTGTATATGTGGTGTGCAGCGACTGTATATGCAATATTTCAGGAAAAAGTTTGAAGTAATGATTCCAATTTCAAATATGAATAATGAAGAGTTGCTCAAGTTTACTGTTCCAACTTTAAATGGCATTCATTGTATTTACTGTAAGGACATTTTTAATGGGAAGATATTCTTACGATGTACAAGTAAAATTTGAACTGTGTATACTGTCCAACTATCAGTCCATGTGTTCTCATCATGTCTATGTAAAATCAATGTAAAATGTACCACTTTGTTCTTAAAATTCTAAGTTAAGTATGTTTTCCACTTTATTTTAGCAATGTCTCAGTAAAATTAACTTCTTTGTTCTAGCAATGTCTCCGTCAAATTTGTCACTTTATTCTAGCAATGTCTCAGTTAAATTTGTCACTTTATTCTAGCAATGTTTCAGTAAAATTTGTCACTTTATTCTAGCAATGTTTCAGTAAAATTTGTCACTTTATTCTAGCAATGTCTCAGTCAAATTTGTCACTTAATTCTAGCAATGACTCAGTACAATTTGTCACTTTATTCTAGCAATGTCTCAGTAAAAATAACTTCTTTGTTCTAGCAATGTCTCAGTAAAATTTGTCACTTTATTCTAGCAATGTCTAGGTAAGAATTACCTCTTTGTTCTAGCAATGTCTCCGTCAAATTTGTCACTTTATTCTAGCAATGTCTCAGTTAAATTTGTCACTTTATTCTAGCAATGTCTCAGTAAAATTTGTCACTTTATTCTAGCAATGTCTAGGTAAGAATTACCTCTTTGTTCTAGCAATGTCTCAGTCAAATTTGTCACTTTATTCTAGCAGTGTCTCAGTTAAATTTGTCACTTTATTCTAGCAATGTCTCAGTAAAATTTGTCACTTTATTCTAGCAATGCCTCAGTAAAATTTGTCACTTTATTCTAACAATGCCTCAGTAAAATTTGTCACTTTAATCTAGCAATGTCTCAGTCAAATTTGTCACTTTATTCTAGCAATGACTCAGTCAAATTTGTCACTTTAATCTAGCAATGACCCAGAAAAATTTGTCACTTTATTCTAGCAATGTTTCAGTCAAATTTGTCACTTAATTCTAGCAATGACTCAGTACAATTTGTCACTTTATTCTAGCAATGTCTCAGTAAAAATAACTTCTTTGTTCTAGCAATGTCTCAGTAAAATTTGTCACTTTATTCTAGCAATGTCTAGGTAAGAATTACCTCTTTGTTCTAGCAATGTCTCAGTCAAATTTGTCACTTTATTCTAGCAATGACTCAGTCAAATTTGTCACTTTATTCTAGCAATGACCCAGAAAAATTTGTTCTAGCAATGTCTCAGTCAAATTTGTCACTTTATTCTAGCAATGTCTAGGTAAGAATTACCTCTTTGTTCTAGCAATGTCTCAGTCAAATTTGTCACTTTATTTAGCAATGTCTAGGTAAGAATTACCTCTTTGTTCTAGCAATGACTCAGTACAATTGGTCACTTTATTCTAGCAATGTCTCAGTAAAATTTGTCACTTTATTCTAGCAATGTCTAGGTAAGAATTACCTCTTTGTTCTAGCAATGTCTCAGTCAAATTTGTCACTTTATTCTAGCAATGACTCAGTAAAATTTGTCACTTTATTCTAGCAATGACTCAGTAAAATTTGTCACTTTATTCTAACATTGTCTCAGTCAAATTTGTCACTTTATTCTAGCAATGCCTCAGTAAAATTTGTCACTTTATTCTAACAATGCCTCAGTCAAATTTGTCACTTTAATCTAGCAATGTCTCAGTCAAATTTGTCACTTTATTCTAGCAATGACTCAGTCAAATTTGTCACTTTATTCTAGCAATGACCCAGAAAAATTTGTCACTTTATTCTAGCAATGTTTCAGTCAAATTTGTCACTTTATTCTAGCAATGACTCAGTAAAATTTGTCACTTTATTCTAACAATGTCTCATTTAAATTTTATGACCTTATTCTTGCAATGTCTCAATAAGGATTAAAGTTTTCAATTTTTTCTCGTAATACTGTAGTAAAATTTGTCACTTTATTCCAGCAATGTCTCCATTAAGTTCCACTTTGATTTCGTAATGTTCTGATTTGCACTGAAGAGCCTTTAATTGTTGAAATGGCCATATACAGAAACCTATGCATAATTCTCAGTTAACTGTGGTATTTTGTGATTTGGAATCTAGGTCTGATTCTATATATGTCTGTAACACCATTACTCTATGTAGCCAGACATACTGTTACTTCCTGGTACAGAGTCTGTTTTAATGCTATATTTATCTGAATTACACTGTTTGCCATAAAAACCATCAGACAAGCAAGATTCAAAAGAGATTGAGGCCTATTAATATGTCATCCATGGCTGCCCTTCCTAAATCAACCCTCCCCCATCTTTTTTTTTCCTTTTCAAAACTATGAAGGTGGGACAGAATAAAAATATGCACGTCAAAAGTACTATTGTTCGTTGGGTTCCAATTTTCGTGGATTTCCTGTTCGCCACAGAATTAAGTTCCCATCGAAATGCATATTTTCCTACAGTTTCAATGCATGGAATTTAAACCATGAATCTAGGTATCCACAAAACAGTGATATTTATGAAAACCATGAAAATTAGTCGGACGTCCAAATATATACTGCCCAGTTGTATGTCTTGGTAGATGAGTTTACAAATGAAGTTTACTTGGTTTAACATATGAACTGTGGGAAAAAATATACTTATAACAATATTCAGTGCCTTTCAGAAAATTGATTGTTTTAGCCATACACTGAAGAAATTATTTCCAAAAGATATAAATAGATATACGGGGATTTTTTCAAATCTCTTTGCATATCAAGTTGTATCCTTGTGCAAAATAATCTATTTTGACAGGCCATTTATTTGTAACAACTGATCCCTAAAATACATAATATTTTTGTCAAATGAAAGACTACTAATTATCATATAATTTCTAAAAATTGTCCTTCAAGCTATCCAAAGTAACAAAAATACCTTGAAAGCTTTGAAAATATTTAAAACTGTGTCGAATTTACTCAACAAAATAGAAACTGTCAAAATAACAAATGTTAAAGTTTCATTTTTTGACAATAAATGCATTCGTGCCCATAAGTGCTTTTACAGAAACAATATTTGGAGTATGTCCAACCCTACAAAACAATGCAGTAATATTGTACCTGTATAATAGGTTATATGCTTTATTCATGTGTATTCATTTACCTGGAAAAAGTTCATTAATCTGACATCAGAAAGGTTACTGTTAGGAGAACTTGATACCCTTGAACATATCAGTTTTTCCTATAAATATGATATTTTATGTTGTAAATTAATGCACTATTAAGTTCTAAAATTAAAAAGTGAAGCAAAAAAAGAATCTAAAAAGACTGGAAAACAAACCCAAGCCTGATCTAAGTAGAGCAGCAAAAACATAATTAATATAGTCAAGTGGGAAAACAAACTCTAGCTTAATCTAGTATCTAAGAATGTAAATAGCACATTTTTGTAACTTCATATAGTGTGTGAAGAGTGGCAAATAACCCCTAATTTATCTAGTAGAGATGCCAAGACACACTAGTTTCATTTAGTATTTGGAGTGTGGCAAAACAAACCCAAGCTTCATTTAGTATTTGGAGTGTGACAAAACAAACCCTAACTTCATTTAATATTTGGAGTTTGGCAAAACAAATCCTAGCCCGATCTAGTATCTGAAGTGTGGCAAATCAAGCCCTAACTTAATTTAGTATCTGAAGTGTGGCAAAACAAGCCCTAACTTAATTTAGTATCTGAAGTGTGGCAAAACAAGCCCTAACTTAATTTAGTATCTGAAGTGTGGCAAAACAAGCCCTAACTTGATTTAGTATCTGAAGTGTGGCAAAACAAGCCCTAACTTAATTTAGTATCTGAAGTGTGGCAAAACAAGCCCTAACTTAATTTAGTATCTGAAGTGTGGCAATATAAACAAACCCAAGCTTCATCCAGTATTTGGAGTGTGGCAAAACAAATCCTAGCTTCATTTAGTATTTGGAGAGTGGCAAAATAAATGCTAGCTTCATTCAGCATTTGGAATGTGCCATAACAAACCCTAGCTTAATTTTGTATCAACAATCTTGTATCTGTAGTGTGCCGAAATAGACCCTAGCCTCATCTAGAGTGGAGTCTGGCAAAGCAAATTCCAGCTTCATCTAGGATTTGGAGTGTAGAGAAATTAACCCATGCCTCATCTAGTATCTGGAGTGTACAGGAACAAACCCTAGCTTCATTTTGTTTCTGGAATGTCCCGAAACAAATCCTAGCCTCATTTTGAATCTGAAGTGTACTAAAACAAACCATAGCCTCATTTAGTATTTCAAGTATTGCTAACAAACCATAGCTTCATTTAGTATTTTGAGTTTGGCGAAAAAACCCTATTCTAACATGGCTCTAGTTAATTGTCAACCAGTATAATACTCGACAACCATATACTTCGCACATGAGCAAATGGTATCGGTATAATAGTAAAAGGGACAAAAAACAACCATATTTTTGATTTTGTTTGTCTTAATTAGTTTATTAAGGAAATCCTTAATTCAGACATGTAAATATGTATTGTTTTGCTTTCGATTTTGATTTTGAACTTGCATCTGTTTGAAAACGTCAGATTATGTATTGTGACGTCATAGACACAGACAGCAATGGAAACGGGAAATCCGCCTTCACTTAGGTCGCTTCAAAATAGAAAATTCTGTTTTCTGACTCTGTCATATTAGAATCGAAATAACTCATGGCAGGTATATGGTAATTATCATTTAACCATGGGCTGGACCTTAATATTTGTAAATTTAACCCCTCACTAACGCTCAGGGTTAAATTCGAATATACAGGCCCAGCCCATGGTTAAATTTCCAATAACTGTATATCTGCCATGAACAAGAGCTGTTGCCGAATGGCAGCCAAAGATATCCCCCCGCTTATTGAACCCTGAATCGATATGGTAAGTGCAAAATTAAGTTGGTGTGGACACAATACAGGTGCGGACACAGTACAAGTGTGGACACAATTACAAGTATGGACACAATGATATAATCTTCAAGAAAAAAACTTTTCCCAAGGGTTCCAATGAAAACACTCTGTCTAAATCAGACAAATATAAAATTCGCCTTTTTCAGCCGTTTGACATTTTACACATCTACACATAGTGTTCCTCCTTGTTCTAAAGTTTCATTCAAATCCTTCAGGAGGATTAAGAGGAGTTGTGCGTAAGAGGTAACCCATACATGGGAAATCAATGAAAACTCAAAGTCCAATTATCTCCCCTTCCTGGTTTTGGCCAATAATTATATTTCTTCATGCACATCTCCATATAGTGTCCTTCCTTTGTGTAAAGTTTCATCAAAATCCTTCGAGTGGTTTAAGAGGAGTTGCGCTTACGAGGTAATCCATAAATAGGGAATCAACAAAAAGTCAAAGTCGGATTATCTCCCCTTCCTGATTTCGGACAAAAATAATATTCCCTCATGTACATCTTCTTATAATGTCCTTCCTTTGTGTAAAGTTTCATCAAAATCCTTCAAGTGGTTTAAGAGGAGTTGCGCTTACGAGAAGTATGGACAGACGGACGGACAGACAGACGGACGGACAGACAGACAGGGTGATTCCTATATACCCCCCCCAAACTTTGTTTGTGGGGGGTATAAATATTTCTTAAGCTTCTTCTAGTATATGAAATATTTTGTTTGCAAATTCCCAAAATGTTTGAACAAACCATAAAATGAGACAGGTACAGTCTAAGAGAATAAAGCATCATGTATTCCAATTAATTCAATCCACATTAGGTAACTCTCAGCGCCTCTGGACATTTTTGAGCAGAACAAGTTATTGAAAATTTACATGCATTTTTACAAAAGAACAAGATTTTTCCGACTTTTCCTCTGAGAAAGGGGGTGGGTTTTATACACTTGTGCGGGTAAAACACACCAAAATTCAGTAACTTATTTTCATATTAGAATTGAAGATTTTCTGAATATGTATACCACAATATAAACAAATCTAAAATTTTAACAAAAAAGAGGATCAATATTGACCTTTTGACCAAAATTCTGGCTGAAATTTACTTTTTATTATTTAAATATCTTCAACAATATGTAAAAATTAGAAAGAGTTTAACTGAAAAGATGAACAATATGTAACATACCCCTCATATTTTTCTATAGCATTTTTTCTGTTACATACCCCTCGTTTTTTTCTATATAAGCATTCTCTTCTACATATTCCTCTATACATATTTTGAACTACTAGTTATATACAATGAAATTTTGTAATTGGTAATATCCTGGCCTATTTAGCCATTCAAAATTACGCACAAAAAATTACAAAATTTAGTTTCCGTATTTATTATGTGAATGCATTAGGACTGTACATTTAATATAGACAACATAATCATTTGATCAAATATTATATCAATACAACAATCTAACACCTGACCTTACATATCTTTTAAAAATCTAGAAAAAATATCACAAAGTTTAGAACGAAATCTTGAATAGATAAAAAGCTTACCTTGACATTTTTTATTAATTGGTGAATGACAGACATCTTAGTTCAAATTTATAGTAATAAAAAATTTATTTACTTCTGCCATGTGATTTATAAATCTCTATGGTCATATAGTCTAATAAAAATATAAGTAATTCATAACTTAATAATTTTATGACACCTTAGAGGTTAAATTGGGTAATTTTTCATTGACATTTTGTTTAATTGAAAACAAAAATACATTTATAACATCAAAATAAGTTATTCTGATTAAGAAATAAAATACTAGTGTTTAAAATAATCAAAAGGGAGGAAAAGTCTTATTTTTTGTGAGCAATTACCCCAAGTAGGCCTCTAAAATTATTAACTGGTAACCCAGTAATTTCCTGATCACAAGATTAGACTGTGCAACAAAAACTGACAGGTCAACAGCGCTGATATTAAGTACACTTGACGGGGAACCACTTGTTATATACAGAAAGTTAATTTGTAATATTACTTCCTTCTGACTATAAACGACAATCAAAAGTTTGCAACCCCCAACACCCCCCCTCCACCCATTACATATAAGTACACTTGACGGGGAACCACTTGTTTTATACAGACAGTTAATTTGTAATATTACTTCCTTCTGTATAAATGACAATCCTAGTGTTGGAAACAAAAGTCTGCAACCCCCCTCCCCCATCCCCCCATAACATATAAGTACACTTAACTGGGAACCACTTGTTTTATACAGACAGTTAATTTGCAATATTACTTCCTTCAGTTTGAACGACAATCCTATCCCCTCCAACTGTATTACTTGAAACAGGGATAAACCTACCCAGGAGCCTAGAAGCCAACAGCCCTAAATATTGCCTGGGCTGCTAAAAATTTTGAACAAGTAGCCCAGCTGGGTACCAAACTTTCTGTCATTTAATGTTAGACAATGTTAGACATACAGTAATGGGCTAGTAAAATAAACAGCTAAGCTACCAACTTCTATCTGCCAGGGGCCCAGCTGACCATATAGAGTCAGTCCTGTCAAGTGACATGGAACCATTTGTTATATACAGACAGTTAATTTGTAATATTACTTCCTTCTGTACGAATGACAATCCTACTGTTCGAAACGAAAGTCTCCAACACCCCCCTCCCCCACTACAACCCTCCAAATTAAAGAACCTTAGTGAGCAAGCTCACATACCCCACATTATCCGGACAAATAATGTACCCTATATGCAATATAATGCATAAAAATTGCAAAGTTCAACAATGTGTAGTTTTCTGAAAAATTATCAAAAATCAAAATCCAAGTAGCATGCACATCTTTGATTTGTGCACTATCANGCACATCTCTTACAGATGAACAATCATCCTGTAAAATATCTTAAAACCTGTAGCAGGATTTATCCGGGCAAAATGAGTACCCTGTAAACTTCCTATCTTATAAACTGTAGGAGTTATCCGGACAAATAATGTACCCTATATGCAATATAATGCATAAAAATTGCAAAGTTCAACAATGTGTACTTTTCTGAAAAATTATCAAAAATCAAAATCCAAGTAGCATGCACATCTTTGATTTGTGCACTATCAGCCAGCAAGATAAAAACTTCCTAGCTTAAAAACTGTAGGAGGAGTTATCCGGACAAAT
>MJUU01025620.1:98809-119373 GCA_002080025.1 Modiolus philippinarum
GGCAGGAACCATAGAAGTGGGTCTCAATAGGGTATAAGCTGGATTGGCCCTTAGTAAGTGGGAAACAATTTCGTGGCAGGAACCACCAAAAAAACGAGACTGTGAAAGCGGAAAAGGTGGTCTCTTTTAGAGTCTGTAAAATATTTTCGGGAAAGGGATCCCATTGAGACTCCCACAGAATAGCTTCATGGACACTTTGTGCCATCTAAAGGTCCAATTCAGCTTCATTCAAATGTTTTCAAATTATCTGGAAAATCAATTCACATGGAACTGAAATCCCAGTATTTGATATACAGTTGAACTTTGAAGGCTGGAATACTGCAACAGCTTAAACACCATTGATGTTTTACACCCTTTTTGTTTGTTTTTTTTTCTTTTTTTTTTTTGGCAAGTTTGAACATAGTTGGACCAGGATTAACTACCCTCTAACTCGAAGAGCTTTCATCCGTCTCTCAGATGTTCAAGCCATCATTACTCCTCTGTTTATCTTCAAGGAACATAGAGAATACATCATAAACTCAACTGATTTTCTCAAATACCAACTTTTCGCAAGTAAATTGACATCATTTTCCTCTTTCTGACCTCATAATAGATAAAAACATTTCAGTGACTCAAACCAAAAAATTGGCCAGTAAAAATATTATCCATAGTAGGAGATAATTATCAGACCAATTAATTACAGCCGACTAGGAGATAATTATCAGACCAATTAATTACAGCCGACTAGTAGATAATTATCAGACCAATTAATTACAGCTGACAACCCTGAATGTTTTACTTTTAATGGACTGAATTTCAGACATTTATAAAAATTAAGAAATTGTGTCCATGGGACACAGATGCCAACACCAAAAAGTTATCAACCATCAGGAATTAGATGAGTGATGGAATTGAAGGGGAGACACGGTACAACTAATCATACCAAAGCTTCAGACAAAATGTCAAATCATTACTGCATGCACATGAAGTTGAGAAATCCTTGAAGAAAATTTTCAGAGGTACATACAGACCAACATGTATACAGACGGACAAGGATACAACCTGTTGTCAAAAAACATAGAAAGCAGCCACAGCCTGCTAAGCTAACCTCGTTGCGCAGCATTGTCACATGTTGCACATGTCAGTAAACAGGAATGGACTATAATCATTCTTTATAACAGATTCAGTCATACTTAAAATGTATGTCAGAGACAGCATTGTAAGCATGCATTGTTGTTGTCATCCCAAAATGCATCATACATACCAATATGGTTGATGTGGGCCATGTCAGTAAGCAGGAATAGACTTTAACCATTCTACCTAACCAAGTCCCTCATGCATAAAATGTAGGTCAGAGACAGCATCCGAAGCATGCATTGTTGTTGTCATCCCAAAATGCATCACACATACCAATATGGTTGATGTGGGCCATGTCAGTAAGCGGGAATGGACTTAAACCATTCTTCCTAACCAAGTCTCTCATGCATAAAATGTAGGTCAGAGACAGCATCCGAAGCATGCATTCCAGTGGTCATCCCAAAATGCATCAGGCATACCAATATAGTTGATGTGGGGCATGTCAGTAAGCAGGAATGGACTTTAACTTCTACCTAACCAAGTTGCTCATGCGTAAAATGTAGGTCAGAGACAGCATCCGAAGCATGCATTGTTGTTGTCATCCCAAAATGCATCACACATACCAATATGGTTGATGTGGGCCATGTCAGTAAGCAGGAATGGACTTTAACTTCTACCTAACCAAGTAGCTCATGTGTAAAATGTATGTCAGAGACAGCATCCGAAGCATGCATTGTTGTTGTCATCCCAAAATGCATCATATATTACATAAAAATCGGAAAATTTCATAAAACCAGAAATAAAATCTTGAAGTAAGATATCCACTTCAATTGCTAAATTAACATAAACTGTGATCCAATTTTGATAAGTTGGTGGAATGGAACAAAATGAATGAGAACCACCACAATTTTCAAGTATTTTAAAACAATTTACATATTATTATCAAATTAGGATTGCACATCAAGCATAACTTATATGTAACAAAATGCCAAAGATGCAGTACATTCGTGTTATCCAAATCTTATACTTATATGGCACATCAATGCAGATATAATCACCATATTTGGAAAAAGATGCATCAAAAATTTTCAAAGATTTAAGAGAAGAAATAATCGGAATAATCAAACAGGTATGCCAAAATCAGCCAAATACAGAGCTATTCATGATGGGAGATATTCCTTTCAAAAATTTAGATATTGTTTATTTCTAAAATGTCAGTTTTCAGGCTAGTACATATGTACTAGTTAACTAAGCTTGGGATATATAAGCCATATTGATTGATGTCACATACATGCCTTAGTTTTTATGGTTAGAGGTATGACAGCAAATATCTTAGTGTAAATTGGAGTTCTGTTAATGACTATTTTGAAGTCATGTCTTTGCAGTGCTGATACACTGAAAGGAAAACAGCCATGAAAGTTCAAACAATCATCTTCCAAGGATTTCTGTGGAATTAAATGTACATACAGTACAGTATTCATCATTTATAAATCTATCAGCTTTTACACAGCTGTTTAGGATTCCAATTGTTTTGATTTGATCAGTACTGAAGAGATGTAAGTTGTCGAAATGGATATATGAAGAAACTAAAATTTACTGTGACTTCAATATTTTGTTACTAATAATTTAAAGTGCAAATAAGATGAAAACATTTTACTTAAAAGACAAAGACACTGACCACAGACCCTGTGTAAGTGCTTTGAACTTTCAATACAATTTTTCCTTTAGGTGTAAAGTCAAGTGACATAGTCGCACAGTTAGGGTTAGAAAACATGTACACTCCCTGAGAAATAACCTATTTTCAGAAAAGCATGTCTATATACTTTATATTCCATAAAATAACACAGTTATTATACAATTTATGTCAGGGTAGAGGGACATAAAATAATACAGTTATTATACAATTTATGTCAGGGTAGAGGGACATAAATTTATCATTGTCCATATAGTTACACTTTTATTAAGGTTTTTATGCCTTGTTTTATCACAACATGTTTTTGTGACTACCTGAGGTGTAAAGTGCTACACCTCCATAAGCCATATAATCAAATTTATTAACAATATCAATTACCTGTATAATAGATTGTACATGTACATGTATTCCGATAATTACATATTTTACAACCTTGTAACATTTACCTAGATACTGGACACAATTTATGCATATATGGGTGACTTTTATTATTGTGGACAAATGTGTTCAGATTAGCTCAGAATATATATAATGAACTGTTCCAATTGATACACAACAAGAGGCTGTTGAGAGCCTAATTTGCTCACCAGGAGCATGGCTCTAATGGATGTTGTAACAAAGTTTGGTTTCAATTCATTACTACTCTTCAGCAAAATCATTTCAAGACCATTATCATCAAATTTGGTTCCAAACACCAATTGTTTTAAGAGAAAAAGATCTTTGGAAGTGTTAACAAATGGTCCAATTTGAAAATATGTATGTCCCTGGCAACCCTTGGATTGACCCCATTACCTATCAGATACAATCTTTACAGTTACTCACCCAATTGACCATGTTGCTTCAGAAAAAAAAAATATCTCCAATGTTAAGCTATGTTCTACACTTTCAGCCATCTTGGATTAGATCCAGACATGCCAAACCCTACTTTTAAAAGAACTGAGCTTACCGTAATTCTAATTGGTAAAATTTTTTCAGCGAAGATAATTTGAAGTATTCAAATAGGGTCCAATCTGAATTATGTTTTCTGATGTTAACATATTGGATGTGGTGCAAACTCTTTTTTAAAGGGGAACAAAAAGGGGCTACTGAGACAAAGGGGAACAAACAATTGCTACTGAGACCAGATTGGTTCATATTTGTGTGTTTTTTCAGCAAAGTAGATCTTTGAGAAGTATAAACTAGAGGCTCAGAGACTGAGCCTGTATCTCTCACCTGACAAAATGCTTCTATGCCATGCATGACCAAAATATGTTTTTATTACCAATGGGGTCTAATATTTAGCTATGTTCTCCATTAGCACCAGTGTTGTTTGTCAGATCCTATTGAAATGACCAATTTTTGCAAAGGACCTTCTATACATTTAGTTTAATTTGCTTGAATAGTTTCAGAGAAGATGATGAAAAGGATGGCTTTCTCATACCTGGCTCAAATGTTAAAACTTTGTTCTGCAGAGGAGGCCATGCTTTTTGCCAGATCGAAATGAAATGAGCAATATTTGTAAAGTACCTTCTGTACATCATCCACTAAAGTTTGATGAATTTTTTTCAATGGTTTCAGAGGAGAAGATAAATATGTGATTTTCCCATATAGGGTTCAGTGTTATGCTATGGTCCGTTCTGGCTGCCATGTTTTTTATCAGATTGTAACCAAATGAGCAATCTTTGTTAAGGACTTTCCAAACATCATTCCTGTAAACTTTGATTGAATTTGCTTCAGTGTTTTCAGAGGAGAAGATGAAAATGTGATTTTTCCCATAGAGTCCAATGTTAAACTATGTTCCGGGCTGGCAACCATGTTTTCGGAATGAAATGACCAATCTTTGTAAAGGACCTTTAGTACATTATTCCTGTAAAGTTTCATTGAATTTGCTTCAGTGGTTCTAGAGGAGGAGATGAAAATATGATTTTCCCGTAGGGTCCAATGCTAAACTATGTTCCGTGCTGGCTGCCATGTTTTTTATCGGATCGGTACACAATGAGCAATCTTTGTTAAGGACCTTTATTACATCATTCCTGTAAAGTCTGGTTTAATTTTCTTGAGTAGTTTCAAAGAAGAAGATGAAAATGTGATTTTTCCCAATAGGGTCCAATGTTAGGTTAACCTAAGTTAAACGCTGGTGGCCATGTTCTTTATTGGATCGGTACACAATGAGGAATCCTTGTTAAGGACCTTTAGTACACCATTCCTGTAAAGATAGTAGAATTTGCTTGGGTGGTATTAGAGGAGAAGATGAAAATGTGATTTTCCATACGGTCCAATGTTAAACTATGTTCCGCTCTGGCGGCCATGTTTTTTATCGGATCAGAACAAAATGAGCAATCTTTGTTAAGGACCTTTAGAAGATCATTCCTGTATAGTTTGGTTGAAGTTGCTGCAGTGGTTTCAGAGAAGAAGATGAAAATGTGATTTTTCCCATAGGGTCCAATGTTACACCTAAGTTCCGCGCTGGCAGCCATGTTTTTGATCGGATCAGAACAAAATGAGCAATCGTTTTAAAGGACCTTTAATACATCATTCCTGTAAAGTTTGGTTGAATTTGCTTCAGTTGTTGTAGTGGAGGACATGAAAATGTAATTTTCCCTTAGAGTCCTATGTTAATCCATCTTCCATGCTGGCAGCCATGTTTTTTGTCGGATTGGAACAAAATGAGCAAATCTTTGTAAAGGACCTTTAATACATCTTTCCTGTACAGTTTGGTTGAATTTGCTACAGTTGTTTCGGAGCAAAAGATGAAAATGTGATTTTTTTCCCATAGGGTCCAATGTTAAACCTAAGTTCCGCGCTGGCGGCCATGTTTTTTATCGGATCCGAACGAAATGAGCAATCTTTGTACAGGACCTTTAATACAACATTCCTGTAAAGTTTGGCTGAATTTGCTACAGTTGTTTTGGAGCAAAAGATGAAAATGGGATTTTTCCCATGGGGTCCAATGTTAAACCTAAGTTCTGTGCTGGCGGCCATGTTTTTTATCGGATCGGAACGAAATGAGCAATCTTTATTAAGGACCTTTAGTACAACATTCCTGTAAAGTTTGGTTGAATTTGCTTCAGTGGTTTCAGAGGAGAAGATGATTATGTGAAAAGTTAACGGACAAAGGATGGACGGACGACAGACGCCAAGTGATGGCAATAGCTCACACTCTTCGGGTCAGGTGAGCTAAAAATATTTGTTATTGTACAAAAAACATATCTAGCTCTATTAAAAAATTCAGACACAAAACTGCATAAGATTCTATTGATCCTTGTACAGAGAAATTGGAAGATCTGAATGGAAGGTTAAGATTCAGTAACAACAATAAATGCAATACACATATTTTTCATTGATTTAAGCCTTTTAGTGTAAACAAACAAATCAAAGGAAAAACACAGCTTAAGTTACATAACAAATTCATTGACAAAGACGTAAAAATCAATAATCACCGATGTTCATACTGGTATAAAATTCTGTGACGTCAATAGCTTTATTCAACAGTCTGATACTACATCAAAACTATAGACAAGAAATAATTTAGGACTTGTTATAAAAGGAGTACAGGGGTTAATGTATGTGAGACTGGTTCAGTTACTTCAAGATGAACAGGAAATGTGCATAGCTCCTAGTACAAGGCATGTGTAATTGATAATATGACAATAGGAACAACCTATGGAAGGGCGTCAAGAGGAAAGTCACACTTCATAATTTGGGGAAGGTCACAATTTATTTGAAAATGTCATATTTCATAACTTCAGGAATTTCACAATTAATCTTCTGTAAATGTTGCATTTCATAAGTTCAGGATTGTCATACTTAATTTTGTAAAACCAACAATGACCCCTAATGTCATCTGCTACATGTTATCCCATTGGTCATTTTTGGATACAAGATAAAGCTATCTTAATTTTAATATCAATATAGTAGATGATATTCAAAAAGTTTTACAGTGAAAAATATTGCTTTTTTATCTACTTTTATTCTGCACACCTTCTCAACTATCTACTAAAACAAAATTATGTTGCAGTATACATCATACGAAACAACAGAAAAACCAGGCAGATTTTCTTGATCAGTGTATCAAGTCGTATCATTAACCAGAGTTGTCAGAAGACAACATAGCTCACCGGAGATTCCAGTAACCTCAATGCACAATAAATTCGAAAGTAATAGAAAGCTTTCTTTACAAGAAAGCTAAATATATATCAAATATAAACACCCTATCATTAAACAACTTAGTTCTAGAAGCAAAGTTAAAGTTTTTAAAAAATTGCCCTCAGGGCAAGGTCAAGGTCAAAATGTCTACAAATATGGTACCACAAGAAAGCTCTAACCATAAGGAAGTTACACACCCTACCACTAAAGGCCTACCTTCTAGAGGCAAGGTTAACTTTTTTACAAATTGCCCTCAGGGGAAGGTCAAGGTCAAAATGTCTACAAGTATGGTACCAGAAGAAAGCTCTCATAAGGAAGTTACATACCAAATATGAACATCCTAAAACTAAAAGTCTACCTTCTAGAGGCAAGGTTAAAGTTTTTAAAAAATTGTCCTCAGGGCAAGGTCAAGGCCAAAATGTCTACAAATTTGGTACCACCAGAAAGCAATCATCATAAGGAAGTTACATACCAAATATAAACACCCTACCGCTAAAAGCCTACCTTCTATAGGCAAGGTTAAAGTTTTTTAAAAATTGCCCTCAGGGCAAGGTCAAGGTCAAAATGTCTACAAGTATAGTACCAGAAGAAACCTCTCATCACAAGGAAGTCACATACCAAATATCAACATCCTAGCTATTCAGGTCTCAATTCAACAAGCCAGGTTAAAGTTTGGCTGATGCCGACGACGCCACAGCCGACACGGGGGGTATGACAATAGCTCTTCGCACATTCGTCCCGGTGAGCTAAAAACAACCTCTCTACATATAGAAGGGCTTGATGCCCTTTATAAATATGATGCCCCCGTTCCCCAACTGCAAGGTTTGATGCCCAATCTGCTTCAAACTGCTTCTTGTGTAGGACTCCAAACTGCCTTCTGTCAAACTTATATATATCATGAACTCCTTCCTTGTCAATGCAATGTCTGCAGTGTATACTTTCAAACACTTCTAGTTTACTAAGAGTTATTGTTAACCTTACAACTATTGTTGCAAATTCAACACAATATATCCCTTCACTTATTAGTTGGCACTTTGAAACCCCCCCTTGCGCTTAGACTACAAAGATGGTTAATTATATACATGGAAGAGGGAAGTACAGGGGCTACCATGCACAGGTGTACAGGAAATAAAATATCGCAACACGAGGAACGAAAAATTAGAAATTGGCTTGCATGATGCCCTTTTTTCTGTTAGCGCGAAACACGACAAATAACGGTCCTCCAACACCACAACATGTGAAATAAAAAATGGCAATTACACTGCACGAAAATAACCCTATGCCACCCTCATGGAAAGCTCTTCCTCCATACATTGTTATAGATAATAACAAAGCTGTACCTGTCAGGCCAAAGAAAACTGCTCAATATAGGTCTGATTTCAAGCACTTGTCAAAAGACAACCAAGCAATACAGGTCTTATCAGAATGTCAATTTACAATCACCCATAACTTAAAAATCTAAATGGCACCAGGGTGCACAAGCCGAGTTGCAAATTCATATATTAATGTTACCAAATTAAATTGGACTTTAAAAAAGTAATTGTCCACAGCCCAAATATTTCTTTATTTTCTATCTATTATCTTACCAACCTAAAATATCACAAATTCTCATCTGGAAACCAAATTTTTCTGAAATTTTCAATCATTTCTTGACCTTTGACCTACTTTCTCCAAAATCTATAGGGTTCCTCCCCTTTTGGTCTCTAACAACATTTCAATGTTTCACTTTAATTGGATGTAAAATTTTCGATTTATCATCCAGAAACCAAATTTTTAAAAATTTTAAGTCTATTTTTGGTCACTGTGACCTTGACCTTTGACCTACTTACTCCAAAATCAATAGGGTTCCTCCCCTCCTAGTACGTAACAATATACTGTATGAGTGGTGATTTTCGCGGGGCGCAAAATTCGCGATTTCTTTAAAAAATTGCTGGACTTTATTTTTGTGATTGCTATCATTTATTGTATAAAGTCTCATATAAATTATGTATGCAATTTTCGCGACTTCAGAATGGTCGCGAATAAAGCGAAAATTAAGTCCTCGCGAAAATAACCACTTATACGGTATCCAAGTTTCATTTCAATTGGATGTGTAAACTTTTCAAGTTATCATCCGGAAACCAAATTTTTATGACATTTTCAGTCTATTATGGGTCACTGTGACCTTTACCTTTGACATACTTTCTCCAAAATCAGTAGGGTTCCTCCCCTCCTAGTACCCAACAATATAAACAAGTTTCATTTCAATTGGATATAAAATTTTTGAGTTATCATCCGGAAACCAAATTGTTCTGAAATTTTCAGTCTATTTTTGGTCACTGTGACCTTGACCTTTGAACTACTTTCTCCAAAATCAATAGGGTTCCTCCCCACCTGGTATCCAACAATATACCCAAGTTTAATTTCAATTGGATGTAAACTTTTTGAGTTATCATACGGAAACCAATGTTTGACGCCTGCCTGCTCGCCCACAACACCCAACTCGGCTAAAAATAGGCTTGAGTGAAGTTGTATGGTCTCAAGATGACCTAAGAATACATATTTGACAGTAGGTTACACAGAACCAAACATGAACATAAAGTTTGACTGTAACTCATACAGCCCATTGATATGTAAATTTAATCATAAATTTAATATCGCCCAAAGATTATCTCACAATATGGACTTGACTGTAGGTAAGATGGTTTGACTGCAAGGTATACATACAGGCCATATGACTACATAATAAAGGCTTGACAGTATTTAAAGACTTTTTGGGAAAAGCTTAATTGACAAAAATATTTGGAAACCAAAATTAGGGAAGTATTGATAAGAATTTTTGAAATTTTTTATAACTTACAAATAAATTTCATCTGGAATTAATTGAGCCTATATTCTGCCCCTGAGAGAATATGCACATCTCTCAAGTGACCTGATGAACCCTTCCCCACAATTTTCCTCATAATACAGGTTGAACTGTTAGCTAGTCAGCCCCCCCCCCAAGATTATCATTTAATTGATAATAATTAAAAGATCAATATCAATTATTGACTTAAGGTATATCTAATTAACATTATTAAAGAAGGTTTAATGGCCAATATGTTTAACATGATCTATAATGGACAATTCTAAATAAATTCCTTACACACAGATTTTGCACTTTTCCAAACTGGTTACCCTGGCGATAAACACAGACATATTGATTTGACAGATCAAGAATCTTATGAATATATATAAAACCATAACTTGATGATTTTATGAGTTTTTACCCATACTTTGATTATCTCTGTGTTACTACAGAAGTCAATGTCTGTCGTTTCTAGTTTTAGTAATAACCATGAAAATTTACCGTTGATGTCAGTACATGTATATAAACATTGCACATGTGACTATGTAAAATTGCAGCACTATTGCAGAAAACTCTTTATTGTGGGCACTTGTTACTCTTAATATAAAAGATCTTGTCAACTGCTATACCTTTGGTAACTTGCTTTGATTAGGTAAGGCCCTATCAAGTTAATTTGTAGATTCTTTTCTACCTGTAACAAAAAATCTGGAGAGGGTGGGAGGATTTCATTTTAATTTGATTTTCACAAAAATTGATAGAAATTCAAAGAAAATTTCTGAATAATTGAAAAAAAAAAAAAAAAATTGAGCTTAGAAAAAAATGGGGTGGGTGGGGATGGGAATTAATTAATTTTATGTGGCTTTAGGATCTTTTGAGGAGCCAGTGTCAATTAAAGTTAGATTTATTTGTTTTATTGCATAGTAATATAATATTTACATAAAAAAGCAACCAAAAGTAAGCATGCAATAAATTTCCATAGTGCAATATGCCTTCAATTTCATGAAATCATTGACAGCAAAAATGGTGTTATTAGCATGAATTTGAACTCAGCCATACAGTATAAGGGTTATTTGATTAATATTGGGGAAATATTATCCCTCGTAGAATATATATTACACTTGCAAGCTCATGCAATATAAAATTTACTAGGATAATATTCCACAATATTCATGCAATAATTCTATAATCCTGCATGGCTACAATTTTTTGAGTCATTTGTAAAGAAAAGCACGGAGGACTGATCACCAGGCTTGATATCTTATTGTTGCAGGTAAACTGACTTCATGAAGGAGGTTCACTCTCTCTGTCAGATTTTCGGATTTCTCTGGTTTTATCCATGTAAAAGCTTTATAATTTTTTTCCCATGGACCCCCTTAATTTTTCCCTTATTTTCATTTTATACATCTTTATGAGCATTCTGTAAATATTTCATTAAATTTTATTTATTCTGTCACATTCATTCATGGTCAAACCTTGTTAATGTTAATCCTATGTAAAATCTGAGGAGTTCAGTTTCCCTTTCAATTTTTTCCCCTTAAATTATTTCTTTTTTGATTTTCTCATAAAAAATCACATTTATTCAAAATCCTATTTATTTTCATATGGAGTAGTGAACCCCCTTAACTACATGGTAACCCATGATCTTGAACACTATAAATTTTGTCTTTTACAACTCTAGTATTGAAAAAAAATGTTCATCTCTGCTCTACAGCAAATATAATATTTTTGTGAAATATCTTTTTTGACTTTAACCTTTACCTTTTGACATAAAAAGCAAAATGTGAATATCTATTTTTTAGTGACAACATTTATAATTCTGAAACTGTGCAAATAGAGGCAAACATGAAATAAATGACTCAACCCGAGTCAACTTTAACCTGAATATACAACACTATTGATGAAGGGGTGATATACCTGTACACATGGCATATCCAATTAGCTATTAGAAATATGCTGATATTGTGATGTAGCAAATCTATTCAAATCTATATTATAATTAGTTTTAATGATTTTTATCCATCTCCCACTCACCCTTTTTAAATATATTAAAGTACCCTTACAAACAAGATGTTGTTCAGATTTAAAACAATGGGCTATCAAAAGCTTACTAGGAAGTGTGGGTTTTATTTTTTGTAAAAAAAGTTTATTTTTGTATCAATTGTTTCATTGTTCACTGTAAGTGAAGTCAACATTTCCAGCACTTCAGTACAGTAAAACCCCTCACAATGATTGCTACTGACTCAAAACAATAGTATTCTGAAACCCATTTGTCTCCAATTCTTGTGTTAATTTACACTTCAAAAATAAATTAGGTCAGAGCATGATGTGTTTGTGAAACACTACATATGCCTACATCAACACCTTTACTACAATTTGACCTCTGCTACCTTGACCTTTGACTTGGTCAAAAATTTTTTCCAATGTTTATGGTCCTTGATCTGGGTCTACAAACTGTATCTACCCTGTGACTTTTTTTGAAATTTGGGCACCTTTGTACCTCTTGTTTCTCAAAAATGGAAAATGTTACCTCAAATCCTTAGACATATCACTTTTGTACAGTTATATAAGCTATAAAATAAATCAAACCCTGTTTCAATAGGATAAAAAAACAAAGATTTTCCAGTAAATATATGAAAAACACCTTTTTTGACCCCTTTTTGACCTTTGTGACCTTGACTTTTGACCTGACCTAATTTTTCTATACACATATTAATGTTTCTCTTGAGTATCCAAGGATTTCTATACTCTCAAACGGTAAAGAAACATACTCTTAATACTTCTTCCCATTGATCTTGAACTAAAATCTAGATTGTTATATTTGAGAAATTACCAGATCAACTTGATAGAGGGTATAACCCCCTCCCCCCTTGAGTCCAAAGTACCACAAAAATAAGAGATATGAAGTCTGGAGTCTATTTTTGATTAAAAAAATTTGAAGTACAATACATAATGCTTTGACTTTTTAGTCAATGGACTTGATTGCTCAAGTCCAATTTTAGTATGCACAAAATAAGGCCAAAGTCCTGATTCCAGAAAAGGGGGGTTATAAATACCCTCTTGACACAAGGTAAGAAACTGCATTTGCCAACTTGCGTTTATTTTCATTAGATTGTTTGTTATCCAAAAAACTTGGCTGAACAAATGGTGGCATGTTGTATTAAATTCTATAAATAATTGATTGCATTCTATCTATATTACGAAACTTTTCCTATAAAAAATCTATATATTATGAAACTTGTTTACTTATGAAAAAAAGACCACTTAGTTATTGGCTTGATTTCAATACATTATATATAGAAATAAATTAGAACAAATTTGTGTGATCATCCTCCCTGCTGATTGACTGCATAAGATCTTGTAAAGATGTATTAAATGGACATAAAATCATGTGAAACACTCAAATACATGTGCCAATAATTATCCCAACCCTGCAAATGACATCCGTTACGTCAGAGAAATCCGAAATATTATACTTTTAATTCCCATTTCTATCTACATTGAATATGTTATTATAAACATTGTGCCGTGAGAGATACGTGAAATAAAGATGAAGACATTTTATGGGTAGTAATAAATAATAAATGAAAGTATTATTATCAATAATATTTCTGTTGGCTTCTATCTTATCTCAGTCTGGCATAACACATCAATACACTTGCCAAGACTGATAAGTCAAACGGATTTATCTCCCTTTGTTTTAAATTAAAATATACCAAAAGAGTTGTCTACCTTTTATCACTTTCTGGTGTTTCCTTCTTACCTGATAGCTGGCATGTTGCACCATCATGGCAAAGTATAATATGGCAAAATTAATAAATAAAATGAAATATTTTTTTTCTAAATTGTAAACTGTAATGAGAAGTGTGTAAAAGTTCAATTCAAATTCATTTAATAATACTTATCATAACATTCAACAGTTTTAAGTATCTTTTCAGCTTCTTAAAAAAACAAGGTAAATATATTCATCCAATTTCTTATATTTTCCATATAAATTTATAGTATGTCTGTGTATATATGCTGTGCTGAATGTATAATATATACTTATGTTGTGCTGAATGTATAATATATACTTATGTTGTGCTGAATGTATAATATATACTTATGTTGTGCTGAATGTATAATATATACATATGCTGTGCTGAATGTATAATATATACTTATCATCAACCAAATCACTGATGTTATACTACTGTTGTATAATAATGCGTTAATACAAAAACCACATCAAAATGTACTTACCGATCCGGGCCCTTTTGTTCCAACAAAAACATGTTCTTCATCTCATCAAAGATCTTCGTAAAATACAAACATATATACCACAGTGTACCATCGTGCACAGGAAATAGGTACCAAGACTGGTTTTTGGTTTAAACTTCATCGTTATCTATCATTAGTGTACATGGATCCAGTTATAAACTGGATCCACATACACTAATGGTTACAGTCATTGAAATTTAAACCGAAAACCAGTCTTAGTACCTATATCCTGTGTACGATGATACTCAGTGTATATGCTGTACATTACAACATTCAAGACATACACATGTATAAAATATACTTACAGGTCTGGTGCCCAATGTCCCCATAAATACACGCTTCTCAATCTCGTCAAATATCGGTGGTTTCTCTAGCTTCGTAGTTTGACCTTTCTTCCTACTAGGGGCTAACCATTTTCTGTTTAAGTAAAATTTATATATACAGAATAACTCTAGTGCTACACAAATTTAATTTCAAAGGTGAGAATAATATTTATAGACATTCAAAAAGAGGGCACTTTTTTTACCTTTCTAACATTTTTTTATCATGCCTACTAAGAAAGGCCACTTTGGATCAACTTTGCCATGCAGATGGATATTTTTTGAAATGCCATGACCAGCTATTTATTCAGAGGGAATAGGGGATTAGGGGATTTCAATTCGTCATTTTTTGTTTTTTTTTTTGGCTCTGGGAATTATTTTTTATGGTATCTTTATTATTTTTTTCATTTGGGGGAATTTGGAATTCTAAAGTTATTTTTTCAGGGATTCTGGGATCAGACCCCATCTTAACTTCAGGCAAATCACTGAACTTGTAAATCCTTCACAATATAACAAACACAAAACTTGCCATAAAATGATATACTTGTCAAAATTAAAACCGAGAAAACTAGGTTACAGGAAAGGCTTAACAAACTATTTCTACTGCTACAGTGTACTGGTATCATTTTTACAATGGCTTCTAGCCTCAAAAGTAGAGAAAAATTTTTCAGAAAGAACATGTAGTCCCAATATTCTGGTCATTTCAGTCTTTCAATTACAGTTGTATTAGCTAAATACAGCAATTTACCTCAATACTCAATGTTAGGGCTTTTCCAGGAAAAAATGTACAGGGGGGCAGGAACGCAAGTCAAAATTTAGGGTACCACCACCATAATTTTAATTATTTTTTCAGGTATAAGCAATAGGTACAGTTTAGTTTAACACCCCCCACCAAGGTAAAAATAAATAACTTGCGTTCCTGCCCCCTGTACATTTTTTTCTGGAAAAGCCCTTAGCAAATATCTCTCATTTTGGATAATCACTACACATGGAAATCACACGTTATTTTGTAAGTAAATGTCTAAATAACCAGGTAATTGTGTTTATTTAGACAAACTCTGTCTTCTTGTTTAATCATTTTTACGTTTTGATACGTGTATATATTTTTATGCCCCCATGAATCAAAGATTCGGGGCATATAGTTTTTGGTCTGTCTGTCTGTTTGTCCACAAAAAACTTTAACATTGGGTATATCTTTTGAATGGTAAGTGATAGGGCTCTCATATTTTGCATGTGTATTCCTAGTGGCAAGACCTTTCAAACTATACCTTGTGACCTTGACCTTGACATGTGATGGACTTTTTTGAAAAAAAATTATAAACTTTAACACTGGGTATATCTTTTGAATGGTAAGGGATATGGCTTTCATATTTTGCATGTGCATTCCTTGTGGCAAGACCAGAATAGTTGACCTTGTGACCTTGACCTTGGCTTGTGAACAACTGCATAAAAACTTTAACATTGAGCATATCTTTTGAATGATAAGTGATAGGGCTTTCATAGTTTGCATGTGTATTCCATGTGGAGAGACCTTTCAGTTGGTACTAGAATATTTGACCTCGTGACCTTGACCTTGGCATGTGACTGTCCGGTAAAATTTCACCAGAGAAATATGTGTTATGGTCTCATGTTCACTTACTCCATATCCTTTCATAAAATATTATATATATCAATGATGAGGGATGTTACTAAAAATATCTATTATTTCATTTCTTCTCTTCTGTGTATTCCTCCACTTTTGGGAACCAGTATTGATGATCCCTGGTGTAATCAAAGTACTGATAACACTGATAGACAGAACACAATGAGTTGACTATAAATGTTCCAAAAAGGGGGGGCGGGTGAAAATTGTTTCTTAATAATGCTTGGATAATGATTGGAGGGGTTCATTTGGGTGACTTCTATGTTTGCATCCCATTGCAATCATCATTTGATGTGATTAAACTTTTCAGTTGATACAAGAATTTATTTCTACAAATTATTTTGTCAGAAGGACATTCATTGTTCAAAGTTGCTAAATCTTTCTTCTGTACTTCTACTCGGGGGCATAAGTGTTTCACAAAAACATCTTGTTTGTTTTACCTTTTATTGCAGTTCGACAAGAATTTGAACTTGTTTTTTTATTAATTGTGTTTTAATTTGGCAAAATTGGTTGTTTAGCTGACATCTGTCATTGTGGTAATTTTGCAATTCCCTGTCTCAGAAACTGGGGAGTTATGAGTACAGTGATTCTTTTTCGAATTTTTGTGTATAGAACAATTTATTTTCAACCGATGAAACTGTATTATGCCACATTTTTGACCGATCAACTTATTTTGGTGTATGCTCTACCCCCATTGCTTCAGAGATTCTGGAACAGTGAATTAGTATTTTTTCCTTACCTGACCTACCTGGATGCCATTTTGAAGTTCTAACCAGAATGGAAAACTCAAAACCTTGAAGAAACCATCCCAAAGAAGTTCTTTGTAAAGCAATATTTCATTTAGTTTGTTTGTTAGTTCCCTTGGGGTTCAACGCAACTTTCATTAGTATTTCACCATATCCTAGATATCAGTTTTCAGCGGTAGTTGAAACTTGAGTACCATAAGACAAACAGTGACCTCTAGGGCTGGTAAAGGATATACCTTATCATATGCAGTTGCATTAGTCAAGTGCATTATTTTTTTTCTTGTGATTTTTAAAGCAGGCACCAAAACCTTGCAACAAGGATGTTATGGGCTAAAGGGATTTGATAAGTAAACTAACTACATTGACCACTTTGCCACAGAGGTCCTGATTTCATTTGGTGCGTTGGTTCCTGAAAAGTCTTTAGCACATTTTTTTCCCCACACGATTCAAGATAAGCTATAATCTACATTGTTGGCAATCTTGAATTGCTGATTGGTACAAATGTTCTTCTACACCAGTTACTACAGCACCAATGACAATGCCAGACCAAATTTTACACTTTCATATTGATGAAATTAAAACACAAGTTCAAGTTTTAGGTTCAAGCATGTTTTAAATGGCCTTTATTACACATGGTAGTCTGAAAGCTATAGCATAATTTGCAAGGCCAAACAATGTATTGCACCCTCATTATATTGTCACCTTTGGAACCAAGTAAAATTTTGGCAATAAGCGAGGGTAGCAATATACTAAGGGAATAAATCGCATAGAAAGTATTCAACTTTTTGAACAAGAAATGGATGTCGATACTACATCAAACCAGGTTTTCCTTCACTTTTTGAATGGAGAAATAGGTACTTGTGTGAAAAGCTGTTTAACTTATACCTCCTCTCATTATGTGCACTGTATGCCATCACTCTTAAAAATCACTGAAAAGTTATACTTTACTTAAAAGTCAAACAAAAGGCATATGGTCAAAACACCTATATATTTCTAGTTCAAAGCAGCATAACTCCTGGAAAAATTTGTACAATGAAAAATACCCGACAATATGCACATCTACATATATTATGTCCTTGCTACATACAAAGTTTCATGAAATTCTGTAATCTGTTGAATGGGAGTTGCACTTACAAGATCTGGCAGCTGCCTGCCTGCTCGATCGCCCTCCCATCTGCCATACATCAGCATTTCAATAACCGGATTTCCAAACAGGAAAACTCGGTTAAAAATGGACCTTGAAAATGGTGGACACAAGTAATATAGATGATATTCCCACATTTTTTCATGGACCCATAGTGTCTGATTAGACAGGTTCCACTGAATATACTGAATAGCATCAGACTAATCTGTTGTCAATATTTACCTAAAACTACTCTTTCGTTTGTTTGCTGGCGAGTCTTGATTTGCTAGTTCATCTCCAAATGCTTCTGAAAATTAAAACAAGATGTGTTTGTGAAACACTACATATGCCCCCAGATTCTACAGTAAAATATATGAAAATACCCAATTCAACCCTTTTTTGACCTCTGCGACCTTGACCTTTGACCTAAATTTTTTTGCATATTTATGTTCCTCTTGACAAGACCTATACACTTGCCAAGTATTAAAAGTCTTACTTAGTTCAAAAGTTGTTTGTTACCAAAAAAACACCCAATTCAACCCCTTTATTCTGAAACAGATGAAGCCCCTTAAGGCCTCTTTATTGAAATGGTTTTAGTTGGTAAATGTATCTGTTTAAACATGCTATAAGAAACCTACAGAAAAACACTGCATCAAGATCTGAAAAAAAAATTAAAAATTCATTTGTTTCCATTTGTCCCCCTTTTGGCCTCTTGTTTCTCAAAAACAGTAAATGCTACCTCAAATCTGTTGTCATACTACAGTTGCACAATTTTAATTAGCAATAACATGAAACAAACCCCGTCTAAATAGGATAAATAATAAGGATTCTACAGTCAAATATGTCAAAAAACAGGCAATTTCACCCCTTTTAAACCTCTGTGACCTTGAACTTTGTCCAGACCATACTTTTTTGCATATTTATTATCCTACGACTAGACCTATTCACCTGCCAAGTATGAAAAGTTTATCTATCTATCATAGTTCATAAGTTATAGCCATGGTTAAAGTTTCGGGCGCACAGACAAACAGACAGGACAAAAACAATATGCCCCCAATCCTCGATCTGGGGGCATAAAAATTTACTCATTTGTAGTGAATGGTCGATAACTAGTTTGATAAATTAATTAAATTATAAAGCAGTGTCAAGTGACCTGTCAAAAAGGGTCACATAACACAGGCAGTCACTTAATACAGGAAAACAAATATGAAATTATTAACAGTCATGTAAGATAAGGAAAACTTACTACAAGTAGTCACCTAAATAAAATAGACTCCCATTTTCTACATAGTTTATTTTTGCTCTGGATTTTTTCATCTTCATTATATAAGATCTCTGCTTAACCCTGATAAGTTTAAATTGTCAAGAAAATATGATGTTGCAAATCAATAGTCAGAACTTTGATTTTGATAGCCCTAAAACCGATTAATTTTGGAAACAATCATCTCCTAAATGCTTTACACCACAACTAAATTTAACAATTTTTCATATTGGCAGTATTTGGCATTGCACAATATCATGTTCTTCTTTCATAATTGATGATGTTGTTATACCAAATCTATTTAGAAGTATTTCAATTGAAGTTTCATATGTAAGAAGGCTTGATATCATAGTCAACGGAATTTATGTCCTTAGCTAGCTGTCAGTAACTGTGAGCATTTGTCCGGACGGTACCTGTGTGTATTGTCTTCATGTTTTTTATGTACTTCATTGTAAGGGTACTCGTCTTGATAAGTCAGACTTTTTTCTAGTTTGATTTTTACTGTGAGTCTTTTTGTGTATTTATTTTTAGCCATTCACCACACATAGGGGGAGGGTTTGGATCCTAGAAAACGAGTTTAACCCCACAGCAATTTTTGCACCTGTCCCAAGTCAGGAGTATGTTGGTCATTGGCTTGTCCTTGTCTTCTTATAAAATTTTAGTTTCTTGATATTTGGGTTATTGGATGTGGTTTGTTTCCATTGATTTATTTACTTTTTTACCTTTTTGGGGCCATTTAGGGCTTGCTATATGGTGTTAGGTTCCTAACTGCATTGAAGACCGTACGGTGACCCCCTAGATGCTTTGTTTTGGGTCGTTGTAACCTGGAGATGGAGTGTTGTCTCCTTGACATTTACCACATTTTCTTTCTTTTTCATATGGATACATAAATTGTTTGAAAATTTTGTTTAAAACTAAGAAGTATAGCCTTCATGCAAAGCTCTGTCCATACACTGATTTTCACTGCCCAGTTACTTGCTCTCCGTCAGCTTTTAAACATCTCTTTGTTCATGGTCTTCCAGATGTTTTGATTTGATCTGCACTTAGGAGACATAAATTGTCAAAATGGCCATCTTCAGAAATTAAATTTAAAGGAACATGATATTTAGTTAATTCTTAAACCCTGGACCAAATGAAAAATCAGTGCGACTTACCATCAATATCCATACTATTCCTTGACCCAGGCACACGTAACATGGGTATTGGCTTAAGTGAAGCAATTGGTACTAAGCCTTGACAGGGTTCCCCATCTTCACAGTTAATAGCCCGGACCAAGCACCAGTTTGGTTCTCCAGGTGTTGGGTCTATCACTTCTACCTGTTGTCCTTTGAGAACGGTGATTTCAGAATTATTGGCAGCTGAGTAGTTTTCTATGACAACAGTAACATCAGGCTGAAATATAAATATATGTTACTATGACAACTACCATTACAGGAAGTTGGAGCTGAGTAGTTTTCTATAACAACCGTAACATCAGGCTGAAATATAAATATATGTTACCATGATAACTACCA
>MJUU01025620.1:127264-146072 GCA_002080025.1 Modiolus philippinarum
ATAGTGTCCTTCCTTTGTGTAAAGTTTCATCAAAATCCTTCAAGTGGTTTAAGAGGAGTTGCGCTTACGAGAAGTGTGGACAGACGGACAGACAGACAGACAGACAGTGTGATTCCTATATACCCCCCCAAACTTTGTTTGCGGGGGGTATAACAAATGCAGTTGGACAGAATGGTACAGCTAATAACGTAATGTGTTAGGCCAACAAAGATACAACAAATTTAATTCCAGATCCTAATATGTTACTTTATCTGATGCTTCAGGCATTGTAATACTGGAAATGGTGAAAGCCTTAAGGGTTGTCCTAATTCCTTGAACATGTATCTATGAGAGATATCTCAATTCCAGACTTAACTAATCGATCAAATTGATAATCGATCACTTATTGATAAAAATCTAACAGTAATTGATTTATTGATTAGTTCTCTAATCGAACATTTATTGATCAAACTCTCTGAGGAGTTTGACCGAATATTTTGACAAGAAATTTGTGATCGATTTCTGATTGATTAATGATCAGTTGTTCAATGAAACCGCATTAACATAAGCCATCTGAATTGTTTAATTATATTTTAACTAACCAATCAACCTAACTGTTACTGATGGTACTTAACACTGTCTGAAGTTAAAGGAAAATTTCAGTGATCACTTATTGATCACAAATTTCTAATCAAAATCATCGATCAAACTCCTCAGAGAGTTTGATCAATAAATGTTCGATTAGTTGAACTAATCAATCGATTACCATTTGATTTTTATTGATATGTGATCGATTAGTTAAGTCTGGCTTAATTGTGACATAGAAATACAAAATATCATTACCTTACAACTATATGCAATTATGCAACTTAAATGCACCATTACATGCATAAGAAGCTGCAGAACTGGTATCAGAAAAACAATAGATGTACTTATCATCTGGTAAAGTATTTACATACAACAGTATATTATTACAGGTAGACTGATTCAGTGCCAAACTGAAATCTCAAGAGTACTATAAATTCATGTTCATGGGTGTTACCAAAGATTCTGCAGGGTCTATACCTGATTTTTTCTAGGCAAGTCCAAGTTCACTACAGACATAACCCTATTTTAATCATAGAAGTATGCAGACAAATAGATATTACAGTTTGTGATTTATGATTTTGCTCAAAACAGATGTTTTCTTTTTTTTTTTTTCGTTTGTTTCTTCTAATCAATTTTCTTTAATAGCAATAAACTGCCAAGAAAGCTTGGCTACTGATATATACAAATATTCTCTTCATCTAAAATGTCTCAGAAAGCTATGAAGACATGAAAAACTTTCATTTGTTGTAATTTTTTTTTAAATCCTATTTTCTCTGGGTTAAGCATATGCAATATAGAATGAAACTAGAGCTGTCGCCAAATGGCAACTAATCATGCCTCCCCCTTACTGAACCCTGAATCAATATGGTAAGTTTAAATTTCAGTGTGTGTGGACACAATACAGATGTGGACGCAGTATAAGTGTGGACACAGTACAAGTATGGACAGGATAATATACAAAGTTGAAGTATCTCCCTTTCAAAATCTCAAGCAGAAACCATGTAGTGAACCCTTAAATAATTTCTATGGGTGGAAGGCAACCTTTCTGTAAAGTTTCATCAAATTAAAGGCACTTTCAAATTTCCTGCCTTTTTTCAGTTTCCATTACAACAGGGACCATTTTGAAAATTTGGAGCCCAAAAATCATTTCGATTGGTGCTAGGCAACCTCCCTGTAAAGTTTCATCTAATTTGAGGCACTTTGAATTTTCCAGCCTGCTGCCTCTTTTCAGTTTCCAAGGCAACGGCAGCAATTTTGAAAATTATAAGGCCTAAAATTATTTCTATGGGTGCTAGACAACTTTCCTGTAAAGTTTCATCCAATCTGAGGCACTTTGAATTTTCTTGCCTTTTATCAGTTTCCATGGCAACCACAGCCATTCTGAATATTCCAAAAGATGTGTATGTGTAAATCCACATATTGTAAGTTAGATTCCTTTGAAGTAGTAGGAGTTTGCTTGCAACGTGTCTGAAAAACATCAAAAGTTGTGTTTTTTTATTTGTACGGATGGACGAACAAACGGAGGAAAGGATGGACCGACAGACAAGGGTAAAACAATATTCCCCATGACTTTTCGTTGCGGGGGCATAAAAATATCCATCCTCTGATTCCCAAATAAAACTTGAATATTATGCCTGCAATGCCTGCTACACAGTGTTTGATGCTTATACACCACTGGATAAAATATGATGTTCTCAAGTGGTTATTGATCAAACTTTGACCCTTTGCCATTGTTGACGTCATTTTTCGCATGGCTATCGTGTTATGCTTTTTCAAACCGTTCATAGTTGTAAGACAATAATTAATGTCTGAAAAGTGAAGAAAATAATGTATAGATTTAAAGTATGCAATTGAAGCTAAGACAAACTAGAGGTTCAGACACTGAGCCTGTATTGCTTACATGACAAAATGCTGAACAGCATGGGTTTAGATGTTCAGTGTGGTGGCTATATTTTTTTTGTCCAATTAGAATGAAATGAGCAATCTTTGTAAAGGACCTTCCACACATCATTTCTAAAAAGTTTGGTTGAATTTGCTTATGTGGTTTTGGAGAAGTTGATGAAAATGACGTTTTCCCAAAGGGTTCAATGCCAAATATAAGTTCCACGCTGGCAGCCATGTTTTTTGTTGGATCTGAATGTTATTATCAATCTTTGTATAGGACTTTACATACATCATTTCTGTAAAGTTTGGTTGAATTTGCTTCAGTGGTTTCAGAGGAGTTGATTAAGATGTGAAAAGTTAACAGACGGACTGACGACGGACAGAGATCGGACAACAGACGCCAAGTGATGGCAATAGCTCACATTGACCATTTTCAGTCGGGTAAGCAAAAAAGCCTGGACCATACTTGAGAAACCATAGAAAAGATCGTCCACAGTGGAGAACCTTTCTTGCTGTCCTACATGACAACAGTCCTAACAAGCAAGTTTTGCTTTTTCTACACTTTCATAGCAGCAAGGCAAATATTTATTTCTGAACAATAATGAAGACAACTGAAGACATTCAGCTTGCACCAAAATACTCTACTTAAATAAAACCCACATAAAACATACCAGGCTGTTAAATCTATCAATAGTCTTTGATCTAGAAGTATTCCCTATACCATGTTGATAAAATCCTGTGTATTTGTAACAAACAGTGATTTTCCTTGTAAAACCATCTGTCTGTAGAATTTAAGTATAGTGCATCATAGATAATATTTGCTGATTTGTTTTAATACAGTTATTTTCAGAAGGATACTCTACACCAGTTGTTCCAGAGCTGTAGCTATATTTTCAAATTTTAACTGAAGTTGATAAAATTTACATGTGGAGATGCTTCAGATATACTTTGACTTAGTCTCAATCATGTTGAATAATTTTTCAAAATATTTGGAAAAAATTTGAAACAAAAAGGTACTAGGGAGAGATGTACAAAATTTAGAGACATCTAAAAATAGGTCAAATGGGATCCTTTAAATACCTTAGCCAAATGTGTGAATAAAATAAAAAAAAATACCGAAGTTACTGTGAAATTTATTTTCTGCATATGCGCATTTCGACAACTTATGTCTCTTCAGTACAGATAAAACCTAAGTGTTTGGAAGACCACAAACTCAAAAGTGTTTAAAACTGATAGAGAACAAATAACAAATATGATCTAAATATAAAGCCAAAATCAGCTAAGGACAGAGCTTTGCATGAGGGAGATACTCCTTAGTTTTCAACAAAATTTACAAAAAAATTTTGATATTGCAAGGTTCCAAGTAGAATCGGCTTTCGGGTCAGCACTGAAGTACTGACTACTGGGCTGGTGAATACCCTTGGGGACTTAGAGTCCACCAGCAGTGGCATCGACCCAGTGGTAACAAATAAAAAAATACCGAAGTTACTGTGAAATTTATTTTCTGCATATGCGCATTTTGACAACTTATGTCTCTTCAGTGCAGATAAAACCCGAAATTATAGTTATTATAGACCAATTCTGTTTTTCCTAGTGACCAAATCTAAAATTATAATATTCATAATATTAATAAAATTCATAATAATCATAAAACCATAATATTATGGTGCAATGCCATCTTCTCCTGCTTAATGTAAAATAAATTCATGAAACATTCTAATAATTTGACTGAATGTAACAATGCACATGCATCCTCTTAACCTTTTCCTTAAATCTTGACAATCATGACAATCAAACTGATTGTGATATTAATCTGCTACAACCTGTATACTGTAATCCACTTTAAAATATCTACATCCTTAATCGATTATCAAACATAAGGATAAAATTCAGTAAATGTTTAAAGGTCAGTAACATTTGTAAGACATACAAAAAGTTCTTGCACAATCTAGAATAAACTAAACTTGCGTTGAACAAATATTTTCTTACACTCAAATTACCAACAGGTTCTGATTTTCCCTCTATCAATGGACTGATTCCCAGTTATACTAGTACCTCTAAGGTCCAGATTGGCTTCATTATTTTTAACAACCTGATTTACAACATAAAACAAGCACCTGTCAATTTCTGATATCAACATCAAGTTGGTTTTTTTTTAGACTAATCCCCTCTATTCACTGTAAAATTGTGATATTAATTAGTTTAAGCACATTTTGATGAATACTGCTCTCATTATAATACCATTTGATGTATACTTGTTAAAAATCATAGAAGTCAAACTGGGCAGAGTATTGTGGAATTACAGAAAAAAATGAAAAATATATCTGATATTTAACTTTACAACAAATGTATTTCTCCCTGTGTTGATGTTCTCATTAATCATTTCTCCCTGGTGGCTTTAAATCATTTCTCCTCCAAAAAAAGATTTTATAAATTATTGCTCCCTTTCAGAAGGTTAACTCCTTTCAATTATATCTCATTCCTGAGATTTCCCGTAAATATTTTTCCTCCAGAGTGGTTCCTATAAATCATTTCTCAAACACAGATCTCCTTTCAAGCACATTGTTATCATTTCTTCCATAAAAATGTTTCTATCAAGCATTTTCCCTACAGGAATGTTTCTGTCAATCTATTCCTCCCTACAGGAATATTTCTATCAATCATTTCTCCAATAAAGGAATGTTTCTATCAATCATTTCTTCCATACAGGAATGTTTCTATCAATCATTTCTTTCCTATAGGAATGTTTCTACCTATCATTTCTCTCTACAGGAATGTAACTATCTATCATTTCTCCCTACAGGAATGTTTCTACCTATCATTTCTTCCCTACAGGAATGTTTCTATCAATCATTTCTTCCCTACAGGAATGTTTATATCAATCATTTCTCCAATACAGGAATGTTTCTATCAATCATTTCTCCCCTACATGAATGTTTCTATCCATCATTTCTTCCCTACAGGAATGTTTCTATCAATCATTTCTTTCCTATAGGAATGTTTCTACCTATCATTTCTTTCCTACAGGAATGTTTCTATCAATCATTTCTTTCTTATAGGAATGTTTCTATCAATCATTTCTTCCCTACAGGAATGTTTCTATCAATCATTTCTTCCATACAGAAATGCTTCTACCAATCATTTCTCCCTACAGGAATGCTTCTATCAATCATTTCTCCCCTACAGGTATGTTTCTATCAATCATTTCTTCCCTACAGGAATGTTTCTACCAATCATTTCTCCCCTACAGGAATGTTTCTATCAATCATTTCTTTCCTACAGGAATGTTTTTATCAATCATTTCTTTCCTATAGGAATGTTTCTATCAATCATTTCTTCCCTAAAGGAATGTTTCTATCAATCATTTCTTCCCTACAGGAATGTTTCTATCCATCATTTCTTCCTACAGGAATGTTTCTTTTAATCATTTATTTCCCACAGGAATGTTTCTATTAAACATTTCTTCCCTACAGGAATGTTTCTATCAACCATTTCTTTCCTACAGGAATGTTTCTATCAAACATTTCTCCACTACAGGAATGTTTCTATCAAACATTTCTTCCCTACAGGAATGTTTCTATCAATCATTTCTTCCCTACATGAATGTTTCTATCAAACATTTCTCCCCTACAGGAATGTTTCTATCAAACATTTCTCCCCTACATGAATGTTTCTATCAAACATTTCTCCCCTACAGGAATGTTTCTATCAAACATTTCTTCCCTACAGGAATGTTTCTATCAATCATTTCTTCCCTACAGGAATGTTTCTATCAAACATTTCTCCCCTACATGAATGTTTCTATCAATCATTTCTCCCCTACATGAATGTTTCTATCAACCATTTCTTCCCTACAGGAATGTTTCTATCAATCATTTCTTCCCTACAGGAATGTTTCTTTTAATTATTTACTGTAACCCGGGAAAGTTTTATTTTCGCTATTTTCGCGTTTGGAATGGTAGCGCGAAAATAAAACGGCTCGAATTTACTTGTCTATTAATGAAGTCAATAGTCAACAATTTTGCAGCGCGAATTCAAAACTGCACAAACTTAAATACTGTCAATTCACCGCGAAATAAAAACGGAGCGAAATTTCCTGGTTTACACAGGAATGTTTCTATCCATCATTTCTCCCCTAAAGAATGTTTCTATCCATCATTTCTCCCTACATGAATGTTTCTATCCATCATTTCTCCCTACATGAATGTTTCTATCCATCATTTCTTTCCTATAGGAATGTTTCTATCAATCATTTCTTTCCTATAGGAATGTTTCTACCTATCATTTCTTTCCTACAGGAATGTTTCTATCCATCATTTCTCCCTACATGAATGTTTCTATCCATCATTTCTCCCTACATGAATGTTTCTATCAACCATTTCTCCCCTACATGAATGTTTCTATCAAACATTTCTTCCCTACAGCAATATTACTATCCATCATTTCTTCCCTACAGGAATGTTACTATCAATCAATTCTCCCCTAAAGAATGTTTCTATCCATCATTTCTCCCTACATGAATGTTTCTATCCATCATTTCTCCCTACATGAATGTTTCTATCAACCATTTCTCCCCTACATGAATGTTTCTATCCATCATTTCTCCCTACATNTCTTCCCTACAGCAATATTACTATCCATCATTTCTTCCCTACAGGAATGTTACTATCAATCATTTCTCCCCTAAAGAATGTTTCTATCCATCATTTCTCCCTACATGAATGTTTCTATCCATCATTTCCCCCTACATGAATGTTTCTATCAACCATTTCTCCCCTACATGAATGTTTCTATCCATCATTTCTCCCTACATGAATGTTTCTATCCATCATTTCTCCCTACATGAATGTTTCTATCAACCATTTCTCCCCTACATGAATGTTTCTATCAATCATTTCTTCCCTACAGGAATGTTTCTATCAATCATTTCTTCCCTACAGGAATGTTTCTATCCATCATTTCTCCAATACAGGAATGTTTCTAACAATCATTTCTCGCCTACATGAATGTTTCTATCCATCATTTCTTCCCTACAGGAATGTTTCTATCAATAATTTCTTTCCTATTGGAATGTTTCTACCTATCATTTCTTTCCTATAGGAATGTTTCTATCAATCATTTCTTCCCTACAGGAATGTCTCTATCAATCATTTCTTCCATACAGAAATGCTTCTACCAATCATTTCTCCCTAAAGGAATGCTTCTATCAATCATTTCTCCCCTACAGATATGTTTCTATCAATCATTTCTTCCCTACAGGAATGTTTTTATCAAACATTTCTCCCCTACATGAATGTTTGTATCAACCATTTCTTCCCTACAGGAATGTTTCTATCAGTCATTTCTTCCCTACAGGAATGTTTCTTTTAATCATTTACTGTAACTCGGGAAATATTCGCGGCAGTTTTATTTTGGCTATTTTCGCGTTTGGAATGGTAGCGCGAAAATAAAATGGCACGAATATACTTGTCTATTAATGAAGTCAATAGTCAACAATTTTGCAGCGCGAATTCAAAACTGCATGAACTTAAATCCTGTCAATTCACCGCGAAATAAAAACCGCGCGAAAATTTCCTGGTTTACAGTTTTCCTACAGGAATGTCACTATCAATCTTCTCCCCTAAAGAATGTCACTATCAATCTTCTCCCCTAAAGAATGTTTCTATCCATCATTTCTCCCCTAAAAAATGTTTCTATCCATCATTTCTCCCTACATGAATGTTTCTATCCATCATTTCTCCCTACATGAATGTTTCTATCCATCATTTCTCCCTACATGAATGTTTCTATCAATAATTTCTTTCCTATAGGAATGTTTCTACCTATCATTTCTTTCCTACAGGAATGTTTCTATCCATCATTTCTCCCTACATGAATGTTTCTATCCATCATTTCTCCCCTAAAGAATGTTTCTATCCATCATTACTCCCTACATGAATGTTTCTATCAACCATTTCTCCCCTACATGAATGTGTCTATCCATCATTTCTCCCTACATGAATGTTTCTATCAACCATTTCTCCCCTACATGAATGTTTCTATCCATCATATCTCCCTACATGAATGTTTCTATCAAACATTTCTCCCCTACATGAATGTTTCTATCAAACATTTCTTCCCTACAGCAATATTACTATCCATCATTTCTTCCCTACAGGAATGTTACTATCAATCATTTCTCTTCTACATGAAAGTTTCTTTCAATCATTTCTCTCCTACAGAAATGTGTTTTTATCAATCATTTCTCTTCTGCAGGAATGTTTCTTTCAATCATTTCTCTCCTACAGGAATGTTTCTATCAATCATTTCTCCCTGCAGGGATTTCCT
This sequence comes from Modiolus philippinarum, assembly GCA_002080025.1. Lineage (NCBI taxonomy): Eukaryota > Metazoa > Mollusca > Bivalvia > Mytilida > Modiolidae > Modiolus > Modiolus philippinarum. The sequence continues at coordinate 136,043 of MJUU01025620.1, forward strand.
GTTATCATTTCTTCTTTCAGATTTTGTAAATAACTAAATCAGGGATATTCCTGTAAATTTTTTCTCCCTGAAGGGATGTTGATATAACTCATCTCTGCATGAATATTCCTGTAAATCATTTCTGTCTCTAGGAATGTTCATATTAGAAATATTTTCAAAAATTGTTATTTCTATCAAAGTCTAGAAGGTCTCATGTTGTCATGATAATTAGTTTACAAATTGCAGTGGCGGATCCAGACTTTTTGCTAAGGGGGCTGACCCAAAATTTTTCCATTAGAGGGAGCCCAGAACCCAATTTAAAAAAAAACCTAGGAATTCTAAATATTTTCTAACCTAAGGGGGGCCTGGGCCCACCCTCTAAATCTGCCACTGAATTGCTAATCACCCAAGTGTTTGTTTTATAGGTCCTGTACTTATCTGTGTAATGTTTTTAACAGACAAAATAGCACAACATAAGGCACATTTCATAAAGTGCCCTCCCACCTTTAAGGGCGAATTTGATGTCTTGAATTTGTTTCATAGGGTCTAAAATTTAGGTTTCTTTTGTTTTTTGTTTTCCTGGTTACCCGATGTTTTCTGCAAGTCCTCACTGTTTCATACCACTGCAAGTTCTTTTTGATGAACATGAACTACAGGAATTTATTTCTAAATGCATTAAAACTATCTGTAACTTTAAAACAGAAGAAAAGGGTGAAATGAACATAGCAGAGCCACGCCTTCAATCCAGTTAGGAACTCATCAGTGCTGATGGCAACAACTCTCAAAGCTCAGTAAGCTTAGCTATCATGAAAACAGACAGACAGACAACTGATACATCTATTATGACCATACTTACCTTTTTTCGCCTTGCATGTTTCCAATGAGATAAGCGAACCAACAACATCCCAAACGATGGCATATTGAAAGCCATTTTTATTTTCTGAACAAATTTATCAAAGTGAAAACTGAATTTTACTTAAATCCAAAGTCGTCTTTAAATCCATTGCTTTATGAAGTTTTTTTCCCCATAATGGTGTTAAAATTTGTTATAATTCACATGTATAGATTATCGATAAATCCAAACCGCCTGTTTAAAAAATGTGCTAATATACCATGACTATCAATTTTATAAAAACGTCACTTGGTAGATATACCAATATGTTTAACTAACACCCCAATTTGTGAAAGTGGATGATTTATCGACTATTCCATCAAAATCTACGTATCAAAAGTGTGCAATTTCCATCATTCTGATTTTCGTTTCACAAAACGTAAATATTTAGACACCTAGTAAGAAATATAACACTAAATTGACTTAACACCAGACTATCAGTGTATCGTACTGTCTTGTCAATTAACTTAAGTCTTAATTAACAACGACAAAAACCTCCATTTTCATCTGATCATTTTCACATCAAATTTGTATATAAGAAACTTCCTAGGGTAAAAGGTTATATAAATTCATTTATCAAAAAAAATCTTGTTTTTTCTTCCATGATTGAACTCAAGAGGATCTAGTAAATTAACGTAAGATTATCCGTAAGATTATCCGTATATCTATAACATCAATGATGTAAATAAAAATATATCTTATTATTCCATGAAATCTTTCTGTTATCCTTTTTTAATGAATCAAATATGCAGTCTTTCTTTTATCTTTTTCTTTTGATTAATATAGTTCCTAAGTTTGCAGTCTGCCTTTTATCCCTGGTTTTAAATAACAACTGTTTCCTCTATGCATGTTACGAGACTACATCAACATCACTAAATATTGTTCCATCTGTAGTTTACTTTTTGATATGTATTAAACATCTGGAATGGTTTCTGGGATATACCATCTTAAAAGCAAATTTCCCCTTCAACCATCTAGCAATATTGAAAATTACGCCTCAGTGATATTGACATTATAGAAATTTATATGAAACAGACAAATTGTGTACTTATGTTGGGACAACAACACTCTGAATAAAGAAGAGAAAATGTCTTTCACGGTCATAATACAGTCGATTCTGCCAAATGTTTCTGGGAATTTTTATTTCAATCTTGCTAAGTGTATATCTTGGTAATGGACAAAACATATAGATTTGGCAATATTTTGGATCACTATCACACAAACAGCAAATCCTTTACATATTGTGACAACAACACTCAGACTTTTTGGATTGGATTGAAGGAAACTGTCTTGTACTGCACTCAGGATAATTTTTTACAATCTTGCCGAGCTCTTATCTTAATGGACAAAACCATATCCAATCAGACAAATAAGGCAAGATTTTGGGTTCATATCACTTGGACAATTGTTCAAACAATAAATAGTGAATGAAAGGATATGGAGTAAATGCACATGAGACAAAGTCTCTCCAAATACATGGTAAATAAAAGCAACGCTTTTATTGTTGTTTTTCATCTTGAAGTCACCATGAGGCCTTGTTTTTGCTATGAATCATTACTTTTGGTTATAATATTTATGTTCTATTTAGTAGACAAGTTTGCAAAAATTATAACTATAATTTGGAGATATTTTCTATCTCCCCAATTTAGCCAAAATAAATCCCTTGTCAACAGTAGTTGGTTTTCAGTACAGTATATGGTGAGATTTTTTAGGTCCTTATCCTATTATAAATTTTTCGATGTTTTTGTCACAAAGGAAGGTCTTTGAGATTATAATATCCGCCATTTGAAAAGTGGGGGTATATAGTGATGGGGTTGTCTGTCCTTCTGTCTGTTTGTCTGTCCTTTACACCTGAGGGTACCAATCTTTTATTTACTCGAAAGCCATGAAATGGCTGGAGAGTTGTTAAAGTTTTGCTAGTGCCGGTACCAAGTCCAGCTGTTCTGAGTTCCTATCGTTGTCTACGTTTGTCTTTTGTCTTATTCGTGTTCTTCATGTGTATAAGTTCCATGGCAGATTGTGGCATGTAATTGTAGTTTTCAGCCATTGTAGGTGTTTCCTGTTATCCATTTTTCATATTCAAGCCTATTATGAGCTCTAAAAGATGATCTTCATGCTTCCGAGTGAACCTAACCATTACATCATACACAGAAAACAAGACAAATTGTGAAAAACTGCTGCCCCCTAATAGCAGCTAAGCAGAAGCCCTTATCAAATGACTCACATGTTTTGAAACTATGAGTAAGATCTAAGACCTTAAGTCAGAGTAAGTTTAAAATTTTGAATATTTCTAATAAACAAGTGTGGATTGTATTGCAAGGCAATACAAAGTCCCCTTCGGGTTGAACAAGGCTTTATTACACAAGCAAAAATGGTAAAATATGTTTTCTATCACACAAGCAAAAATGGTAAAAATATGTTTTCTAAGTCCAAGGCCCACAACTCCTTCAAAAATTAGTGGACTGGAACCAAACTTAAAAAATTAATCTGTAATTACTTATTAAGGTAGACTCATATACAATTTATCACATCAAAAATTGTGACGGTTTAGAAAAACTAGAGGCTCAGAGACTAGGCCTGTATCGCTCACCTGACTTAACACTTCTATGCCATGCATGACCAAAAATGATCATGTTTTTTACCAATGGGGTATAGTGTTTAGGTATGTTCTCAATTAGCACCTGTGTGTTTTGTCTGATCCTTTTGAAATGAGTAATTTTTGCAAAGGACCTTCTATACGTTTAGTATAATTTGCTTTAATTATTTTGAGAGATGATGATGAAAAGGATGGTTTTCTCATACTGGGCTCCAATGTTAAACTATATGTTCTGCACTTGATAAACTATGTTCCGTGCTGGCAGCCATGTTGTCTAAAGTTTTGTAACGAAATGAGCAATCTTTGTTAAGGTAGTACGGGAGTTTAAAATTGCGCATCATCCTTGCGCATGTGACTTAAGGGGGTAGACCTGGGGTAGGAGGAGATAACTCTGTTTTTCACTTTTTTATTACTTACACAAACAAATAGAATCATTACAATAGGTATGATCAAAATTTCAAAATTGTAAAATTTTTTTCCACACAGCAAACAGATATTCATTTTGTTATGAAAACAAATACCAAACATCCAGTTATTTATAATGAGTGGATTTTACTCTACATTTTTGCAATGCTGTCCAAAGAAAATGAAAATATGTAAAAGTCAGATTTCTTCCAAGGGAGGTAATTTATAGCACAGATTCAGCATTTTTATTGATTTTTACCCTCTTTATTCAAATTAAGAACAAATGGGACGGTAGAATTTTCTAAAATTTTGATATATCATACAAATACTAGTTTTCTTTCTATTCTCAGTTTTTGGTGAAAATTAAACGACAGAATTTTTTACAAGAAGTGTTTAAAAGTGATCAAAATGGAGTAAAAATTTCAGCCTATACTGTTCAGAACACCCATATATTTAAGTTCAAACTAGTTAAATTTACTATCATTATTCATGCTTACTTTCACACATGTCTAAACTACAGAATTTTGCATTTGAAATAATTTTAAATCAAATATAAATTTAATTAGAGCCAATTTCATAGACCACAATCAAGTCTTGAATGGACCAAATAATATGAGGAAACAGGGTATCTTTGATGACCACTAGACATAAAACAGGACGGTAAAAATTGTTGAAAATTGCTTAAAGTCGACATGAACATGTGTACTTTTAATTCTGAAAATATTAAAAAAATTAAACGAGTGGAAAATTTTAGGCTTCCCCAGGTCTACCCCCTTAAAATGGAATTCACTACGGGAACGTTGTCGAAACCATTTTCAATGTCTTATAATAGTTAAATTTGATGAAATATGCCACTTTTATTTAGTAACCACGCAAAATATTGAACCTTTCAGCTAATCTCTTGTTCCATTAAGGGGAGATAATTTTTATAGAAATAATAGGAAAAAATGAGTTTTTTGCAATTTATTCAAAAATAAGTTCGGTGACCTCCAAATTTTTTTCATGGAAATTGAAGGACAGTATATAAGCTTTTAATTTACCTAATTTTAAAAAATTCTATCTGATGTAACTAAAATAATTAAAAATTATGTTAAAATTTGCTAATCTTACCTATTATTTCAACCAAAATAGCAGATTTTTAAATTTCATATTTCATTCTTATATGGCCGGTGACCCCTTATTTTTATTTTATTTTTCATATGCTCTAATAGCAATGGGTAAATCATGAAAAAATCAGAAAATTCTATCAGACAGAATTTTAGACCCCCGTACCACCTTAAGGACCTTCAATAAAGTTTGGTTGAATTTGTTTCCGTAGTTACTAAGGATTTTTTCAAAACACTGAAAGGATAACCAAATTTGGTTATTTCACTTCCATTTGTAGTTCCAGGTCAGCGTTGTTTGTGTAAAACATACCTACAATGGGGAATACAGGACTTCAGTTAGGAACTCTTGTGTAATTGAAGGCGGAATTAATTTGCCTAGGATACCAGTTAGAAGGAATACTGGATTTCTAAACCTATTGAAATAAATATATACCACATAAAAAAGGATGGACGGATGGACCAGTCACAAACTATATACCCTCCACAACTTCGTTGCATGGGGTATAACAAGCTATTTCTGATTTTTCCTATAAGACAATTCTTAGACTAGATTTTAATTTACAGAAAAATATTAACCTGAAGTGCTACAAATTGATTAATACAAATCACCCTTAGCTCAACAGTGATCATAAATTAGTGACTCCCTCTCAATGTATTGATTTTTAAATATAAAAATAGATCTGTTTCCAGAGTGAACATGATTCAAAAGTCCTGTATTACTAAAGGAAAACACTTTTTGAGTTTCTTTTTGCATTTTTTACTTCATACTAAAAATAATGATTCAAGCAAGTAATAGATTCCGTAATACATCACAAGTGTTAGGAAAGATCTTGCCAAAACACTGATCAAAACATATGTAAATAAACGTTTCAATGATTTTATTTGATGATGTATTGAAGGTTACTGGCAAACAGAATTAAGCTGTAATTATCATTAGTTAAATCTTGTGTTTTGTTCATCTTTAAGTTATTTTAAGACAAGAGAGGATAGCTAAAGATGTTTAGACAAAATATACATCTGGTAAAAAATTATAACAACCTCGGAGATTTAATATTGTTAGGGGAGTTTTCTTCATCTTTAACATAATGTGGAAGTACTTTTATTCGTTTTTCGTGGTTTCCATATAAATTATTATTTTGAGGGTACATAAATTCCTGGTTCTGAAATCTATGCCTTAAAATGCATTTTGTTGGGAAAATAATTTCTTGGTTTGAACAAACCACAAAATCCGCCAAAATTGATACCCCACAAACAATAGGACTTTCCTGTACTTAAGAAACACATGAAAATTACACTTCATAAATATTTAAGCCCCAACACAAAAAAATTGAGAAAAATTTAAGAGTAGGAATACTGTGAATAACTTCATAGGTTCATTGACAGCTTGCGTGTGTGTTGTGGGTAAATGTTGTTTTGTTTTTTTTTGTTTTGGGGGTGGGGTGGGTGGAAAAATCTTCTGTTTTTTTTTTTTGTTTAACTATCAAGTTACATTATTTTTTGAGGGGATGGGGGATGTTCTTGATTGATGTTTCAGAATAGCAGGGTAGAATAATATGATGTGTTTTTAAAACCAAAATCCCAAATTGAGTGGCAATGATCTTCACCCTTAAAATTCAATTTTTCTCTCATGATACTCTGATAAGAGACAAGTTGTGTCACTAGGCCTCCAGGTCCATTACATGTTTTTCTGGTGATCTCAAAAACTACCCAACATCTTGATAATGGCATCAAATACCAACGATGTTTGTAAATAACAAAGACTATAAAATGGAGGATCAGAATGCCTAAAAAACATTTTTCTAATGATATATACAGCCAGCATTTTTTATTTTGATCAGAGTATTCATAATCATTGAGAGTTATTGGAAAACAAAACTGCAATCTCATCAAACAGTATAAAGTTAACTGCAGGTCATTAACAGAAGGACATTCAACAATTCTGTGCAATATATCCTGTGACAAGAGATTTTCTTCACTGAACCATACATTGTAATTAATTAGGTCACCTTCTATACACGAACCAGTTTCTTTAAGAGATAATGATAAATTTTGGAACCCCATATACGGCAATATAGACTAATTGAAATAATTCATTAATCAAACTATCTGCTAAGATTTTATGATTAATGAATTATTTTCAGAATTGATGGGGTATACTGTGTTTGCCTGAATCTAATATAATTTAGCAAAAGGATTTTTTCTAGTAAAACTGTATCCCTTCTGTATTAAAGTAAATAGTCAATAACAATATTGTATGATTGTCTTCAAATGTAACTCCCTTTATAATAAAATGAGTCAGTCCATTTCATAATTTGGCTCATCCCATGAAGATTTTAAAGGGGAGTGACCTGTCAATTTATCGCGGTAGAGTGTTGATTTTGATGTCTGTCTCGGACTAAAGAAAAAATCAATGTCAAAAGGAAACAAGTCTTTAGTTCTGTGAATCTTATTAAGGCCATGATAAACATATTTTTATATTCTTGTCCTTTGCTCTGGTATTTTGTAAACATTTAAGAAACAAAATCTTAATATAGCACTAAGTTGCAAAAAGAAATGACATTTCCAACCAAAAAATGAATGTCATAATCCTCCGACATTTTGATTGGCAGGAAAAGTTATGGAAACAAAATTTTTATAAATAATTATTGACAATTTGTATGAATTTCCTTTGATCTACAGAGACTGATAATTCCAGTATCACCGTACTGGACACTATCATGAAATTATTAGGTCACTATCGTGAAGGCATCATGTGTGGGTTGCTAAGCTGACATCATGTTTTGTACTATTTGTCGTGTTCATACGTGTAAGACATTGAATCAAGAATGCACTTAAATTATTGCAATAAACAATAGATTAACTTTGCTTAAATAGAAATTTCAGTTTAATTCAATTTATTTTAGAGTTCCGTCTATCATTTTGTGAATTACCGATAAAAGAAATATAGGAAATTTTGTTTTTGATACGGACTTTATCACGGCGTAACGAATCAAGCTCGCCCTAATGAGCTCACTTGATACTGGCAGTGATAAAGTCTGTATCAAAAACAAAATGTCCTATATTACATATATATCAGTGTCATATGACAGAAGCACAGACCCTTTGGAAAAAACTTTTATAAGTTGCTTTTCGGTGCTATTTGGGTGAATTTGATTGTATCCTCATCTGTTGAACACAGTTTTGATATTTCAACCATCAGGCTACTACAAATCTAACATCACTTTCAATGTACATTTTAAAATGAGATTAGGCTGGCCGACTCTTATAAGAGAAATGTACTTGATAAAATATTACCTTGAACTGTACTTGACCAGTAGAAATGTAGATGAAATCTCCCAGAATCACTTTCAATCAAACAGGGCACCAGTTGTAATTATCAGAACATGATAAAGATTTTTTAAGTGAGATTACCATACAAACAAAGGTATTTTTGTTTCTTTGTCTTTCTTTTAATTCCTTTGAATTTGTTATGTTTTTGTTTTGTGTGTGTGTGTGTGGGGGGGGGGGTATTTATTGCAAATAATTCACACTGCGGCCAATTATCAAGATAATAGGTAGCTTTCAACTTTGAATCAGTGTAAGTGTTTATCCAACAGGCCATATTTTAAATGAGGTATAGACATGAATTGATTACATTGTGTAATACAATTCTTTAGGGGACCAGAAGAAGACAGTTGTTGCAAAGACTGGTTCCAGTATCTTGGAAGGCATTTCATATTAACTTTGATAATTGCAGATGGTCATCTCGAAGAAGGCACTAGTATTTTAACCAAATTTTCAAAGTGGACCACACAAAGTTTGCCATGTGGTTTCAGAAGAGAAGATCTTCGAATATGTTCAAATTTGTTTTCCATAGAGTTGTATTTAATCTGGAAAACATATAGGGTGGTATTTTAATCTATGTTCCTTGCTGGTGGTCATTTGGATGAGAACAGACCTACTGGAGGGTATAACCCGCCTTTCTGGACTGGGGACTTGGGCCTTATTTTTGGCGTAATTTGTACTTGACCACTTGAGTTCATGGACTCCACGGACACAAAAGTCATAGCATTGGTACTTCAAATTAAAAAAAAAAATCAAACTAGAGGTACTGTGGCCTGGAGGGCCACAAAATGATACCCCCCACTCCCCCATTGGAGTAGAAGATACCTGATATAATTTGTAACAAAAAAAATTATAATTGCACAATTCCACTGTGTACTGAAAAATCTGAAATTTGCTCAAAAGATCTCGAAAAATAATTAAGTTGTTAATAAAGGGCTACGCCGAGTGCAGCATGATACGACCGCAGCATGTCGTCCACTGAAATTTGAAAAAGTGTAATTTAAAGTGAGTATGGACATAGGAAAGAGCTTGACACAATAATTAGATGGACGCAATAAGGAGATTGACCAAGTAATTAGCTGGACACAAACTAGGGAAAATAAAAATTAGCNCTTATGACTCCTTATGATTCCTCTTTGACCCTCTATAGCTCAGAAACGGTAAGAGCTACGCCCAATCCATTGACATGATGCTGAAAGCTTATATCAAGAGGAATCAAAAGAAAAAAATCCCATCAAAATGCTATGAAAAATAAAAATTTAAGGTAATCTGTTAATTTACGATTTTGGCCCCCTTCGGCCCCTTATAGCTCGCGAACGGCAAGAGCTACGTCAAATCCGTCGATATACTACTGAAAGCTTACATCAAGTAGAATCCAAAGAAAAAAATCCCATCGAAATCCGACGAAAAATAATTTTTTTAGATTATCTGTAAATTTACGATTTTGGCCCCCTTCAGCCCCTCATAGCTCGGAAACGGTAAGAGCTACGCCAAATCCGCTGACATATAACTGAAAGCTTACATAAAGAGGAATCAAAGAATAAAATCCCATCGAAATTCGATGAAAAATAAAAGATTTAGGTTATCTGTAACTTTACAATTTTGGCCCCTTTCAGCCCCTCATAGCTCCAAAACGGTAACAGCTACACGAAATCTGTTGACATACTACTGAAAGCTTATATCAAGAGGAATCCAAAGAAAAAAAATCCCATCGACATCCGACGAAAA
>MJUU01025621.1:36123-46435 GCA_002080025.1 Modiolus philippinarum
CTCATTCTCCGTAGAGTAGAGATCGATCCCATGCTTCTGCAGCAGACCCTTCATCTCACGATTATAAAAATTGTGTTTAGAAAATTTACAGGATTTGTGCAGTGTAAGTGCTGGAACTATTATCGTAATTAATTTAAGGATTTTGAGAAACATTGTTATCTTTAAAAGAAAATGCTTGAAAGTACTATGTATTATTAAGCGAAAACTGAAGTATAAAAACCTGAAGACACATAAGTACTAAACACAACATCTCATGTAACTTTAACAAAAATACTGCATTATTTTTTTTTACAAATGTAGACATGGTTATGTCTGTGGTCACAAGGGGGTCAGTCTTTTTGGTCATTTGTTCTCTATCAGATTCTACAAATGTACACATGGTTATGTCTGAGGTCACAAGGGGGTCAATATTTTGGGTTATTTGTTCTCTATCTGATTCTACAAATGTACACATGGTTATGTCTGTGGTCACAAAGGGGTCAATCTTTTTGGTTATTTGTTCTCTATCTGATTCTACAAATGTACACATGGTTATGTCTGTGGTCACAAGGGGTTCAATCTTTTTGGTTATTTGTTCTCTATCTGATTCTACAAATGTACACATGGTTATGTCTGTGGTCACAAGGGGGTCAATCTTTTGGGTTATTTGTTCTCTATCTGATTCTACAAATCTTTGGTTTATGGTCTTCCAAATGTTTTGATTTAATCTGCACTGAAGAGACATAAGTTGTCAAAATGACCATATGCAAAAACTAAATTCCAGTACCACATTTGTGTTATATTTGCTCATCTCACATGTCTGAGAGTTTCTTCAGTAAATATGGGTGTCCAGTGTCTTGAATTCAGATTGTTCCGTCCCTTCAACAGAAGTGTTGTAGTTAAACCTTTCTTTAGTATTAATTCGTCCGCTCAGAAATTTGATGGCTTTCACCATATTATAGATAGATATGAAATTTCAAAGAGCATATATTTTCAGCTAGATGATTTCACATTACCGATTTTGACTCAATATGAATTATGAGTCACTGACAATGTAACGGGTGGTGCTGTATACAGAGCAAGACATTGTTACCCCTCCGGCGCGCTTGATGTCGATCGCAGTTTTTTTTTAAGTTCACACTGTTAGTGTTTTAGGTTTGAGTGTTATATTTGTGAAGTTCTTATGTGGGTGCATCATGTCTTAGATTAACGAAAGAACCTGAAAATCTACAATAATCTGGTAAAAATAATTTTCTCAGTTCAATGTTGATATGATACTGTTGTTCTTCATAAAATTAATAAAAAGGTTGAACTTTCTTTGAAAATCTTCAAACAACAAAACGGTCCGTTACATTAAGCATATGTCATTTGCACAAAAAAGATGCAAAAGGAATTGGACACAAGTTATTGCAACAAAAGAAACGTCCTCTCCAGTAGAAAATTATATACAGAATGACGACAATTACATAAAGTTATATATGATTATACAACAGTATAAACACAATGTATATGTATATAAACAGTAAATACACAATGTATATGTATATAATTATTTATAATTTGTTTCAAATGAAAGAAAAATACAAAATAAGAAAAAAATGACAACAAAGAAAGCAAAATAATAATCAGTTGATCGAGTAAAGAAAGAATCAAATAAAACAACGGGTTGGGGACTGTCTAAAACATAATATACTTTTATAACATATTTAATCGCTGTGTTGCTCTTATAAAGGAATGAATATTTTTGAAAATTTCTATGTTCTGGGCATATGTCAGATTACGGTCACGAGCCAATAGCAATTAAACAGATATGGCAAAATGTCTCAAATTATTAAATGAAACAAACCTATCTTCTTCATAAAAACAATATCCAAAAAAACGTAGGGACAAGCTGGATTAGGAACTATATTGACACGATGAAGATCAGCGTCCAAGGAACTACACATGTTCCTTAATCTAGTCTGAAATTATCTCCAAAACTAAAGTTTGTATGTGGCTTACTGATTTGCAACTGGTATATAGAGAGTCCTGAACATATCCCATTCTACGACGAAGAAAAGGCCTTTTCGTTAATTCTGTCCTACGACTAGGCAAAATATAACCTGAGCCATTACGTAAATTAGAAATTTTACTTACTTATGGCGGCATTAGTTCACACAGATACTCAGGGGGCATGATTTTTATGTATTGAATAAAATAAATTAACTCTTCTAATATTTCGTCTATCCGAAAACTCTTCTCAGCCTGTTTCTGAATATATTGATTCACAAATAACAAACTGTGGTAAACGTTCACCACCATCTTATCACTCTTAATATTTCTGTCATTGCAGATTGAAAGATTTTCAGACAGTGACAAGTTTGTTTTTATTTGAAAGACAATACCCTTTGAAATGATTTGATATCTGATCTGAAGCTGAATATTTTCTATTAAAGCGAATGGGAAATTAAGTTTCATCATTGTCCGTCACTCGTTATGTACATCTGAAAATTTCAGTCAAGGTTTTTTCTGCAGCTGACAGCTTTTATAAAAGCGAATTGGGCATTAAGTTTAAGTATTGTCCGTCCGTCCTTAAGTACGTTCGAATATTTCTGTCGATGTTTTATTCTGCATTGCTCTATGTCACTAATCTGATATTTAGTCAGAAGCTTCTTCTGATCATGCAATATTGTGGAATGCGCTCGCATTATAGAATAATATGTCAGTTTCCTCTGCAGTCGGATTTGCTGAATAGAATATCTGGAGGGGCATCCGCATCCCAGGGACACATTTTCTTTTAATTTTATTTTGCATAATAATGTCAGCATTTTGGTATACTAATTTTATTTTATATGCAATACAAATAGGGGCCGTCTTGAACTTGCTATGAGGTATGAGTAATGCTCATTGTTGAAGGCTTCATGATGACTTCAAGATGAAGAACAGCAATAAAAGCGTTGTTCTATTGCTTGGTTTTACCAGGTATTTATAGAGATGAGATTTTGTCTCAATTGCATTTGCTCCATATCCCTTCATTTTAAATTACTAATTGAAGATACCTTAGCATCTTCCACGTGAAACATTTTATTCATATGTCAAATACTTCAAGGAAGCTCAGAGCCATCGTCTTGCATTTTTGACAAAATAGTCTTCTGTTCAGAAAATAGATTAACATGTTTCATTTACGCAGCTTCTTTTTTCTGTTGAGAAATTTGATTGGGCTTGGGAGCGAACGATTTTACAAAAGTCAAGCCAGCGTTGGCTTTACCATCTAGGCACGAGGACAGCTGCATGATTCTAGTGCAGTTTGAGAAGGAATTTCCTATAAATTCGCTTGTCCTTTCTAGAGTTGTTTCTCTTTGCATGAGCGTGATAAATGCGAAGTTACATGGTTACAATTACTGCTAAATGTCCTACCAACCTTTATCAAATATATATAGCGATAACTTAACGATCAGGTATTGAAAAAAATGGTTTATGAAGCGCAAAAGTAAAAAAATGCGATATATCTAGTATTTCACATGAAACCAGGATATCTGATAGGAATTGGAAAATAAGTGTTTAATTCGAAAATGAAACTGCGTTGGCAAAAGAGTTTTGTTGTCATTCGACAGCATAAAGTAGAGTTTTAGCCAAAGAGATCAGAAACGCAGTCTCTCATAGACATGTCAAGTGCAGCGAGTCAGAAACTGAAAATCAATTCAAAATTTAAGGTAAGGTGTCGCTTTTACCCAAATAGAACATAGAAATAGAAAATTTTCATGCTCTACACAGTTTTATTCCCTAAAACCCTAAGAAATTATGAAAAGAGAGGTTTTTCATTCCGGCTTATTTGTTCAAGTCCATTTTGCTCACATCGAAGATAAATATTACATTTTATATAATGTGCACATTTGTTCTCTATTACCCTAGTCCACATTCCCCATAAATAGTACATGGAAATAGAGGTATTTCATAACGAAAAAAAGTAAAAAAAGCATTAGAATTTAGAGTTTACATATGTTCCACATGTTGGTGTACTCTATATTACTCAAACAGAACATTGAAAAAGACATTTTACAAACCAGAGGCTTTTATTTAAAACCACATTTCTCAAATAGTACATGGAAATGGAAATTTTTAGCACTCTGCACATTTGTTTTTGTCCACATTATCAATACAGAACACAAAAAGAAAAGACAGATTTTTTATACCCATCATTTTTGTTTTTATCCACATTATCAATACAGGACATAAAAAGAAAAGACAGATTTTTCATACCCATCATTTTTGTTTTTGTCCACATTACCAATACAGAACAGAAAATGAAAAGACAGATTTTTTATACCCATCATTTTTGTTTTTATACAGGACATATATAGAACAGACAGATTTTTCATTCCCAATATTTTTGGTTCTTGTCCACATTACCAATACAGAACACAAAAAGAAAAGACAGATTTTTCATACCCATAATTTTTGTTTTTATCCACATTACCAATACAGAAATTAAAAAAAGACAGATTTTTCATACCCATCATTTTTGTTTTTGTCCACATTACCAATACATAACACAAAAAGAAAAGACAGATTTTTCATACCCATCATTTTTGTTTTTGTCCACATTACCAATACAGAACATAAAAAGAACAGACAGATTTTTCATACCCATCATTTTTGTTTTTGAACATATTGCCCACTTAGAACATAAAATAGAGATTTTCATAATCGGCACATTTGTTTTAGTCTATTTCATATTCGGCACATTTGTTTTAGTCTATTTCATATTCGGCACATTTGTTTTAGTCTATTTCATATTCGGCACATTTGTTTGTCTATTTCATATTCGGCACATTTGTTTTAGTCTATTTCATATTCGGCACATTTGTTTTAGTCTATTTCATATTCGGCACATTTGTTTTAGTCTCTTTGTCCCCAACAAAGCATAACAAACCAGGGACAATGTTTTTAGTCCAAATTATAAAAATAGACCTTGAAAAGTAGACTTTTCAAACCCATCACAATTAATTCTGTTTGTATTATCAAATAGAACATCAATGGATAGATTGTTCATACAGAGCAAAATTGTTTTTAGTCTGCATGTCCACATGGGAAAATTATCATAGAAATGGAAATTTTTCATGCCTTATAAATTTTATGTGATGTATATTTCCCAAACAGTGCCTGAACATAGAGAACTCACAGTCAGGACATATTTTAGTTATCAACTGGTTTATTCATATACATGTCTCTGTCAGTGGTTGATTTTAGTCAGAGGCATTATAATACAATATCTTATGTTCCATATCAATTTTGTAGAAAAAACACCCTTTTATGCCTACACTGGCGAAATATAAAGACTTAATATAGCTTAACAAGTCGGGATCGAAACCTTCATGACCAAGTAATTTGCAGTTCATGTTCACTTCAAAATGGGCAAAATCCCGTACGACTGTGATGGATTACTAGTTTATAATGTAAAACAAACATGAAATAAATAAACAGTATAATTAGTTTTTGACGAAAAAAAGAAAGAAAAGAATTATGCTAAAAACGATTTTGGTTGGTTTACCTTGATTTCTTTATTCCATTTCTGATTGGATAAACTTTAAATATCATATAGAGATTTCCTTTTCTCTAGTTTCTGTCCTGTTTTCACGTTTCCTGAACAGTTGGAGATATACGTTTCTCTAATGATATGCCAAGTTCGGCGATGGACATTTGAGCAAAAAGGTAGGACATTTGCGCAAAAAACGAGGACAATTGCGCAAACGAAAAGTAGATATTTGCGCAAACGAAAAGTGAACATTTGCGCAAACGATAACTTACTTCTTTTTGATGAATTTAAACCCAATTGCACAAAACTGTATTCAGCATTTTATTCATATGACCTCTTCCGTTCACCGGACTTGTCCATTGCCCCTGGCTCACCACGGGGAGGTGGAAAAAGAATTTTGAGCAGAATATAGTTCTCATTATATATTAAGTCTCGCAAATATAAAGCACTACTGTTAAAACGTAAAACTAGCACTATTTACAGTTAAAAAATATATATCAAAATACAAAAAATACCGAAGTTGCATAAAAGCAGTAAATTTCATTATGCTATACACGTGTTCTCATCAGCAGCATTAAAATCAAATAATATTGAAAGCCACAATCCAAAAATTATCAAAAAAAAAAAAAAAAAAAAAGAAGAAAAAGTACTCATTGTTGAAAATATCGAAATAGGAAGCCAAATCCTGTACCAAGGACATCTACCGGGTACCATACACGGAATGAAGCCTCGGTATTTCTAAATTGTAAGAATTTTGATAAAACAGTAAATTTGTATAAAACGCAAGGTAAAATTTTCATGTCAGACAAGTCTGACTATTGGGCTGGTGAATACCCTCGGGGACCTCTGGTCTACCAACAGTGGCATCGGCCCAATGGTTCAAAATACCAAAAAAACCGAAGTTGCATAAAAACAGTAAATTTCATTATGCTGTACACGTGTTTAAAGGTAACCTCTCATCAGCAGCATTAAAATAAAATAATATGGAAAGCCACAATCCAAAAGTTGTCCCAAAAAGAAGTACTCATTGCCAAAAATATCGAAATATAAAGCCAAATCCTGTACCAAGGACATCTACCGAGTGCCATACACGGAATGAAGCCTCAGTATTTCTAAGTGGTTAGAATTTTGATAAAACAGTAAATTTGTATAAAACGCAAGGTAAAATTTTCATGTCAGACAAGTCTGACTTTTGGGCTGGTGAAAACCCCCGGGGACCTCTGGTCCACAGGCAGTGGCATCGGCCCAATGGTTTAAAATCCCCAAAAATACCGAAGTTGCATTAAAACAGTAATACACTTGTTTCAAGGAGTAACCTCTCATCAGCAGCATTAAAATCAAATAATATGGAAAGCAACAATCCAAAATTGGGCTGTTGAATACCCTCGGGGACCTCTGGTCCACTAGCAGTGGCATCGGCAGTTGCAGTTACAAGTCAGTTCTAGCTTTGAATCTGTGACACATGGCGGTAATGAAGTGCAGTCGCGATATAGCTGTATTTGTGCTAAGTTCCCAAAAGTTTCAATTTTTTTTTTAATTTCAGTCTAGGAATCAATGTATCTTGACAGTCTGTTGCTCAAAAATAAGACACTTGACTATTTAAGGTAGTTATATAAGAATTATAACAATCGTTTGATATATATTTCAATACTTGGATTATAAAGTTACTTTTCGCAAACGGGCTTTTTACTAATAACAGGTAACTAAAACTCGTTTGCACAAACGTCCACTTCTCCTTTGCGCAACCGTCCACTTTTTTTTATATGCGCAGATATTCTTCTGTTTTTCAGGTAAATTTGCGCAAATGTCCATCGCCTGTCAAGTTAATATCTGTTCTGACCCGTTAGTTGAAGAAACGTATTCAACGTATATTGAATAAAGCCTCATGTTACCGCCAAATCTATTCAGAATATAATTCTTGGTGTTTATCATTTTTCATTAGAGAAAGAAATATTACACCACTTTATCCCTAATATCAGCACATTTTATCCACTCTTGATAGTTAAATTCAGAATCTTTAAAATGCTCGGCAAGCCTCGCACTTAGAATTTAACAAAATTAACTAACTCAGTGGATAAAATAGGGTAATGAACGGGATCTTGTGGTGTAATCTATATTTCTCATCTCTATAGAGAGAATGTTGTTCTCGGCAATTGATTTGTTGAAACTCTATTATGAAACCAAATATGTTTGAGGTTTTCCCACTTCAATACTGTGATACCATGAAAAAGTCGACCATGCCTCATGACGTAACGCTCAAAGAACATATTTATTTCGAATCAGCAGAAAAGGAGTTGTGGTCAAGTTTTTGTCAAAAATCTCCTAGAGAAAGATATTTCACAAACGTAACTCGTGCGAAACGACATTTCTACACTCTCGGTAGTTAAATTTTTAAGTTTAAAATTTTAAACGTGTACTATCTCTAGTGTAGAAATGTAGAAATGTCGTTTCTCATTCGAGGCTGTTGTGGAATCTATATTCTCATTTCTTATAGGCTAAAACTAAATTTGCGTCTTCGATGTAAATTTATATTTCCGGTTCCCATCTGAAACTGAAGTTTTCGTACATAAACCTATAGTTTTCGTTCGAAAAAGTATGCATTCAAGCGGATCTTGACTCAAGTTTTCATTGCAAACAATAGGTATTTCGATTGGAAACAGCAGTTCTCACGCAAAATATCATTTCACATGGATACAAAATACTAAGTATTTTACATGGAAACAATAGTTTTCAATAGTTCGTAACAATAGTTACGAAATACTAGTCATTTCGTATTTTTATGAATATCTTCATGGACCAGCTATGGATTTTGAACATGCTAGTGAAATATTTTATGTATTGATAATTGTTTTTTTTTCAGTTCACTGAAAATTGATTCTTACATAATTTTACCTTCATAATTGGCAGTTGCTATATATACATTAATCATTAAAAATGGATGTAGCGGAAACAACTCGAACATTTTATATTAAAAATTTAAGACAATTCCACCGGTATTTGTTTTTCTTGCTTTTGTAGTGCAGCAATGTATTCATGCGAAGACCTTTAAGATTCCTTTAAAGACCTTTAATCACTCCTTTAAGATTAAATTCTATATCATATTTTTAAACATTTTTAATGTCTTTTCTTCCAATCAAGCCTAAAACATAATAAAACAAAAGGAGTAATCACATGAGAAAAACAAAAAAGTGATTAACTAAATAGGAATTATATTCGAGGACAATGAAAATGAAAGGGTTTTTACTTTGACTTGATAGATGATGACTTGATTTTGTTTAATTTTAGAATTGATTTATCCGTTTTGGCATTTTTCATACTGGGACCGCAGTTCCAAATACTTCAATCATCCATTTTGGCATTTTTCACACTGGGACCGCAGTTCCAAACAGTCCAATCATCCATTTTGGCAATTTTCACACGACGACCGCATTGTCAAACAGCTCAGTTATCCGTTTTGGCATTTTGCACACTGGAACCACAGTTCAAAACGAGTTGATTATTTGTTTTGGCATTTATCACACTGGTACCGCAGTTCAAAACAGTTCAATCGTCCACTAGGACATTTTTCACGTTGGGACCACGTAGTCATGGACATAGGCACTATACTGCCCCAAGTCTACATGACATTTCAATTAATGGTCTTCTTCCGTTCATGACCATCCCTCTAGGTATTCATCACATTCGTACCAAACTGTATTCCTTGCCACTTTCAAAACTTCATTCCTTCTACAAAACATGTTTAGCATCATCCGTAACTGATAGCCATTCCCTAGAATACAAATTAACAGCAATTGTTTTGGATATATCTAACCACCGACTGTTCAAGCCTGTCACCACATCCGCCAACAAACCTGATAACCGGACATTTATCAAAATTCAATTCGCCAATACAGGCTTGGACGCTATAAATCTTGCTAACATTCTACATAGCAAAACAGTGACATCAAACATTCCTCCTTATTCTTATGATCAATCAGTTCCACTTATCTCATATTCCTACACTAAACCAATTGCAACTTCCATTTTCAATTACAAACGGATATATATAATTATATAAGTTTTGTCGAATTTGGAGGTCGTTTTTTCCAACAGACAATAGGGATTCCTATGGGAACAAACTGTGCGCCGCTTTTAGCTGACCTTTTCCTTTACTCGTACGAGGCCAAGTTTTTACAAGGGCTTATTCAATGAAAACAAAAACATTTAGCCCAGTCCTTTAATTTCAGCTTCCGCTACATAGACGATGTTCTTTCTCCTAATAATCCTAAATTTAAGGATTATTTACATCAGATCTATTCAAATGAGCTTGAAATTAAAGAAACAACTGAAACACCTACTTCAGCTTCGTACCTGGATATTTTATTGTATATTGACGAAGATGGGCGTTTGAAATCTAAGCTATATGACAAGCATGATGATTTTAATTTCCCCATTGTGAACTTTCCCTTTCTTAGCATCAATATACCTACCTCTCCAGCCTATGGAGTGTACATTACACAGTTGATTCGTTACTGTCGAGCTTGTAGTTTGTACACTGATTTTTTTCACAGAGCAAAAACACTGTCCCAAAAGCTGCTTAGTCAGGGATTTGTTCAACCTTTGTTAATTTCATCCCTCAAGAAATTCTATGGCGGTCACCATAGCATCATTGAAAGATATGACGTGTTAGTATCCGAAATGAAAGTGGACATTTTCAGCTAGATTCACGTCTTCCTGGATTTGACTACCGACTTTGACATTTTCCCGGATTGAATCACTCACAATGTGACGGGTGCTGTTAATAGAGCAGGATATGCCTACCCTCCCGGAGCACCTGAT
>MJUU01025621.1:46531-58287 GCA_002080025.1 Modiolus philippinarum
CCCTGTCTTTGGACTTCGATTTTTGTGAATTTCACCCCTTTGTTCCTTCGGTATTCTACTGCCGTTGTTCCAAACACTTCAATCATCCGTTATGCAATTTTTCAGACTGGTACCGCAGTTCCAAACAGTTCAGTCATCCGTTATGGAATTTTTCACACTGGGACTGCAGTTCTAAACAGTTAAATCATCCGGGCATTTTTCATATTTGGACCACAGTTCCAAACAGTTCAGTCATGCGTTTTGGCGTTTTTCCCACTGGAACCGCAGTTACAAACAGGTCAGTTCGACTTGCAAATTTTACAAATGATTAATGGAATTTTCAGTCTAATTTAACATGTCACAAATTGAGCATGGAGTAGTGGCCTACAACAGAGATAATTACCGTAAAATTTATCCGACCAGGGGTTGTTTGAAGCTGTTGTTGAGTTTTTTTTTGTTTTGTTTTTTTTGTTTTTTTTTTTGTTTTTTTGTTTTGGTTTTTTTTTGTTTGCATGTGTGTTATTTATTTCTATTGTTAACCAGTTATATGCATAACGTAGAGTATAACTGATGAATCACTAAATACAAAAATTCTGCAAATTCAGTGTCTGTAGATAGAAAATTGGAGATTACATAACCTAGTGATAAACATAATTGTATAAAAAAAAGTAAACCACGATTTTCATGTGTTCAATTTTGCAACTTTCGTCCCTTGAGAAATTATATGGTCGTAACCTTAACATCATAGATAGATATGAAAAATGGGAAAAAAATGAGAACGGATATTTTCAAGTAGATTAACGTCCCCCCGGATTTGACATTACCGATTTTGACTTTACCCTTGATTGATCCACTGATAGTTTGACGAGTGCTGTTTACAGGGCAGGACATGTTTAAAAAATGATGTCAGCCCGTTATTTTATTTTATTTTTGAGAGAGAGAGTTTAGACTGTTTATGATTTAGTTTTGAGACTTGTATTTTTAGATGGTATTCGTGTGTTTTGTGAGTGTGAAATGTCTTTGGCCTCCCGTCTTCTGGTGTTTTTGTTTTTGCCTCTTGTGCGTTTTTGTGCCGTTGTTTTGCAACAATAACCACTATTAAAAATAAATGATTTTTTTTAGATTCCGCATAAAATGCAGTACCAAAACAATTTTAACTTTATGTGTTACCTTCAACGACAATATGCATTGCTTGTGTTTTTAGTGTTCATTTAAATGTTAACTGGATACTCAGTCAATAAATGTATTATTAACTGCAGCTTTCAATACACAGCAGACAATTTTTAGTGTTCATTTAAATGAGTCAATAAATGTAATGCTTATTGCACCTCACAATACACAGCAGGAAAAATGATACAGATTTGTGCAGTAAATACATTTCATAATAACAAGATAAACGAATTTTTTTCCTTTGTAGGGACAGTCGAGCAATTTTCTTAATTGAATCAAAGCGCTTTTAGGTGGTAAAGCAATTTACAAAATTTCCCAAGGCAGACATATGATTGGATTAATGAGATCGTTTTTGCGCCTTTAATTTGTGTAAAACGCGGGAATGTCACACTGATATTAGGTTGCGCGGCAGAAAAATCTGTTGTTTGATAGCCGGAAGAGAGCTATGCTGACAACAGACTGTGCAGTATACATGATTCTCTAGAGAACATTGCCAAAGTGTAAATTATCAATATGTCAAAATCACCACCTTATTTGGAATAAAACTTTTACCAGTTTGAAATTTAATTACAACAAAATCATTGCAGCTGACAATTCTCATAGCTTTTTCCAGATTTAATCATTAATTAACTTGCGGCCATCTTAAACATAAACAAACAATTAAATTTCTGTCAACTTCATGATTTTCCAACTTAAAGTGCCTGGGTGATTTTTTAATACTTTATTTTTGATTTCTTCATAAGAAGCGTAGTTCAGTATTATTTTCAGTACGTGTTAGTTTATTTTGTTAAAATTCAGCATTGTCCAGAAACATGTTATGACTGTTTTTGTAGGTTTGTTTGTTTGTTTTGTGTTTGTTTTCTTTTGTTTTGTGTTTTTGTTGTCCCTTAGTAAAAGACCACGTATATGGCAAGATCAGTTTAAAAAAAGTGTCAGAGAGTTTCGACTGATTTATAACTAAAATCCATTGCTATTATAAACTGATGTAATGTGTTTTCTTTTATCCATTATTATTTAATCTATAATAATCTACATACGTTGCCGTAAATATATAAGCAATGAAGGGATATGAAGTAATTGCACATGAGACAAAGTCTCTACAAATACATGACAATAAAACAACGCAATTATTGTTGTTCCTCATCTTGAAATCACCATGAGGCCTTCAACAATGAGCTTTGCTCATACCTCATAGTAAGTTCAAGACGGCCCCTCGCACCTGTTTGAGTGGAATTCAATGCTAAATGTCAAGCAATGCTACATGCATGACCTTTTTTACATGGATTCGGGATCGCCAACAAACACAAAATTAACTGGCAAAGTGTTCTTACAATTGCTGTCATCCGTTGCCCAACAAAAAGACTAACAGAAGACAATCAAAACATGTAAACAACAACGGAACAGTTATCGAGTCAAAAGTAAGAAAACTCAAATAATAAAAAAAATATCAGATCACAAAAAAAACAGGTGGTCAGATTAAAATTTTTAACATTGCAAAAATTAAAAAGGCCAAACTTTGAAAGTATCATAGTGCATCCATATGAGAAATTCTCTCAAGCACAAGTTCACCATACCTTAAATGTATATCCAGCATACATCTCTCGCACGGGGAATCTTTTTACAGACTCCACACTGCAGGAGAAACAAAATCCTGTCTAAAATAAGCAATGAAAGGGTATGGAGTAAACGTGCATGAGCAAAGTGTCTATAAAAACATGTTAAAAACAATAGAACGACTTTATTGTTGTTCATCTTGAAGTCACCATGGGACCTTCAACAATGAGCTTTGCCCATACCTCAAAAGAAGTTCAAGACGGTCCCTAGCACTGATTGGAGCGGAATTTATTGTCGAACAATGCTACAGAGTGAATGAAAGGATATGGAGTAAATGAACATGAGAAAAAGTCTCTACAAATAAAGATAAAGGCATTCAAATGAACAACGCTTTTATTCTCCATCTTGAAGTCACCATGACTGTATAAACATGGATGCGGGATCGTCAACAAACATATGAATCAACTGGCAAAGTGTACTTACAATTGCCATTCCCCCCCCCCCCAAATAAAAAAAAAGACTAACAGAAGACAATCACAACACTTAAACAACCACAGGGCACTCTTCGAGTCAAATGTAAGACAGATTGGCGTAACATATACAAAAAATACCGAAGGTGCATAAAAGACAGTAAATTTCGTTATGCTGTACACGTGTTTCAAGGAGTAACCTCTCATCAGCAGCATTTAAATCCAATAAAATGGAAAATCATGAGATGTGGGCACAAAAACAGGTGGTCAGAATAATAATTTGTACATTACAAAAATTTGAAAGTATATGATAGTGCATCCTTGATGCATTTTTACCTCATCTTTGTGTTGTTTAGGCAGCACTATTATGTTGCATTCTCTCCAGACAAAGTAAGCAGCCAGATGTACCTCACACATACGTATAAAACAGCTCATGGCTGGGTGTCAAGCATTAACTACTGCACACATTCTAGTTATTTTATTTAAAAATGCTCAAATGGAAAGTACGTGTAGTTCAAACAAAAATACAGCGTGAAAATATAGCTTATATTGGACACTCGCCATTCGCTATTCGGTTCATTCATGAAAAATTCCCATGATGCGCTGTAATATTTTACAATTTTTCATGAATGGAAACATAGTTGATACGTCTATGGCTGTGGACTGTGTATTACTTTCACTGCGGACTCTTATAGCAATATTTCTTGTCGTTTTTTTATACTTAATGTTTACAACATTAAAAAGGTTCGGTATCAAGTTTGATTTCTTTACGACGGGTTTGCCAACATATGTATAAACGACACTAATTTGTCAACTCCAAAGACCTCAAACTTCTATATTTGGATATACACAAAATTCGGAACGCCATATTAATACCAAGCAATGTGTTGAAAGTATTTAGGAAAAGGCTAGGAACGTTTTATTTACTCTATGCCGGTAGATATAACTCTTTTTACTTTCTGTTGTTATATGTAGATCATTCTGCTTAATTTAATAATTATCATAAGTATCTTGTTCTCCCCAGTGTCTATCAAGCTTTTAAATGATGGTGCTTCCATGATAGATTCAGGAGGATAATCTGAAAATTATTCCTTGGTTTAACTATTCACAGTGCAAATTTATGCTATAGTTAAAGTATGTTTCAGAGTGATTAATTAAATTAGAGTGCTTCGTCATAAAAGGGGTGGTCAAGATGCCTGAGCGCGATGCATTTAAACCACTTTAATTCAATTAACCTGAAAAAAAAATGTGTATTTCTTTACTTGCCTTTTCATGTTCATTGATTTCGTTTCAACTTGCATTACAAAAACAGGATAACAGCAAACACCTACAATGGCCAGGAACTACAATCGCATGCCACAAGCGAACTGCACCAGAAAAACAATAATGAAAACAAGAGACAAACATAAATGACGATATGAACTCGGGATAGCCGGACTTGGTACCGGCACTAGCAAAAGCCAGTGGTAGGGTTAAACCGGTTAATGGGTACCCATGCATGTATAGTCTTTGGTTTATATGTTTATTCTTGTGATAGACGTAATAGTGACTTATGGTGCACATTTTTCATACTCAGTCAAAAGACAGACTTATTAGTGTATACCCTCTGTTGTCTGTTTGTTAACTTTCTGGTTTCCTTGGTTTTTTTCTGTAACCACTTGACATATTGTATATGGGTATATCTAGATGAGAAACAGCTTTTGGGCTGATTGTTTTTTAAATATAAAGTTTCACATCTTTTCTTATTTCAAAGAAAACTGCGATGCTCTCCAGCGTTCAACGCTTTGATTTTTCAATATATTTGATTTTAAGTAACAGTATTTTTTTTTCTCGAAACATATCATCTACAGTTGTGTCTTTCATTTCTAATTATAGACTGAAAGTCACAAAAACATGGTAATCGTTATTTACTTGTACCTCCCTTGGAACTCATTTGTTTCACATAATAACATATGAGACATTTTCAAAAAATGTCCACTTTTGCCTGAAAAAAACACGAAAATAAACTTCTTCGAACCCGCAATTAAATAGTAGCTGTTGATACCTTAATATCAGTAGACACTAAATACAGAATATGCAATCTTAAACATAAACCGAAGTGTTTAGAAAGGACATCCAAAGTAAGCAGGTCACACCAAAATGTCCACTTCGCAACGTTTTAATTTCCTCTTTCAAAAATGAGAAAAATACTTATTGTAACGATATTTTTGTAGTATCTGGAACCGCAGATAATTAAGTACTAGATAACAATAAGATACATCAACATAATCACTAGTAAAGCACCACAAGCATACTTTTAACGTTTGTGACAGAAACTTATGAAAATATGCAACATTCAATAAATTCAAACGGAAAACCATGCAATAGGAAATATATAATTCAAGCATCTAAATTACTTATCTTGTACCTTCAGTATTGTATCAAGCAGATAAAATTTCTATACAGATTTTTTTATAAAAATTTGAAAAATGTACGAAAATGTCCACTTTGCAACGGTCCACTTCGCAACGATTTTGTCCACTTCGCAACATTTACGAGGAGTTCAATGACGCCGTTACGTAATGGACATAATCACACATTTAGCTGCCAAATACGACCAAAACTGCGACTCTTCCTCTTGTTTTTGTATTAATTGCCAGCAAGCATGCATCAGAATTCTTGCAAATAATTCTTATAAAATTTTGTGTTAGAGTTAAAACAGTATGTCCAAAACACTAAGAGTTTTTGTCCACTACGCAACGTCCTTATAGCGTTGCGAAGTAGACCGTTGCACAGTGGACATATTTACATGTTACTAGCGATTTCTTCTTTGTCATATATCCTAGAACCACAATTCAAAAATTACCGTACAATGCACAAGGTTAGTTATGATTTTCATGAATTTCATGATTTTTTGATGGACGTCTCTAGGAAATATTGACCGTTGCGAAGTGGACAAGAAAAAAATACGGTGTCAACTGTGCCAACAAATTCAATCACCTAAGAGTAATGGATTGTAACATATCTGTTCTATGCTATTTTACATATAGAATAGTAGATGACGAATGTTTCTACAGCAAAATAAGTCATCTAAATCACAGAATTAGCGCTCTGTTGACTATTTAGTGTTGGCGTTGCGAAGTGGACATTTTTCTATGGACACCCATTTAAAACTGATTTGAGAAAATTTGTTAAAACTACTCCCAATAAATGAACTCTTTTTTAATTGTTTGAATGTATTTCTAATAAATAACAGTTAAGAAGAGTCAAACAAAATCAAGCAAATTATACAAAAATGGGACGTTTGCAGGTATTTTTCAGTGTGGGACAGACGTTTTTTGCTGTTATGGGGCACTAAGGTCAAAAATATTCACATATGTCCGGTCTAAAAATAAATAAGATATTATGTCGATTGTCGAGCAGAAGCTATATGTACCAACAGCGAAAAAGAAAATAGAAAAATGTTAAAATTCAAAGAAAAAGATTTACTGGACAAAAAAATGCACTTTTTTTTTGGAAAAAGTCCCATATATAGTCATCAATATTCCTCGTCTCTATATATCAAATGAATTTGACAATGTATCCGTCAATAAAGATTGATTCTAATAATATAAAGTACTCATATGTAATCGTAATGTAATTTGCAAACATTGTCGCTTACATCATAACAAAACCAATACATTTATGTTATCAAATAAGCAGGTTCCAGTGTTAAATTATTTAAGTGAACGGCTATAGTTCGACTGACGGTGAATGGAATTTAATGTTTCATTCTTCTTACCAACTTGGAAATGTGGTTTCCATTCTACACTTGTTCTTAAAAACCTTACATTCAACGCCATAACTATCACGGAAGTACAGTAAGGTGCAGACAACGCCATAGCTATCACGGAAGTACAGTAAGGTGCAGACGTTCAACGCCATAGCTATCACGGAAGTACAGTAAGGTGCAGACGTTCAACGCCATAGCTATCACGGAAGTACAGTAAGGTGCAGACGTTCAACGCTATAGCTATCACGGAAGTACAGTAAGGTGTAGACGTTGAACGCAATAGCTATCACGGAAGTACAGTAAGGTGCAGACGTTCAACGCCATAGCTATCAAGGAAGTACAGTAAGGTTCAGACGTTCAACGCCATAGCTAACACGGAAGTATAGTAAGGTGCAGACGTTCAACGCCATAGCTATCACGGAAGTACAGTAAGGTGCAGACCAAATCTGTCGTCCACGTTAACTTGGAAAGCAGTCATGAGAACAGTCCTAAGTTAACTTGAAGTTAACTTGGAGCAGTCATAGAATCATGACTGCTACGACCAGTCATAGAGCTCTCAGACTAAGATATATTTTGTCCGTCCCTCGGCAAGCTTCGGGATGGACATACAATTTTAGCTTTCGGGTCTTAGATCATCCTATCTCGCCTTTTTCCTTGGGATTGACATTTAGGGCTTGCCATATGGTGTTAGGTTCCTCACTGTGTTGAAGACCGTACGGTTACCCCCAGATGCTTTGGGTCGTTTTAGCCTGAGATGGAATGTTGCCTCCTTGACATTTACCCCATTTTCGTCCTTTTTCATATTCATTTCTTAGGTTATCATGCGACGCTTTGGGTATCTAAATCCATTAATTTTGTATTTCTTGAAAATTCTTATCATCTGTTTTTTCTTCTGTTAAATTTAAAGCATATTAGCGTTTTCAATCGATTGTTTGTGCAGTATAAATGGGAATATACTTTTAGATCCATCTACAAAATATGTAAAACTGAAAAATACAAAATGAACATAATCTATATCAATGGATCCCTAGTTCCCTTGTTCCCTTGTCAGAGTCCACGGGGTCAGAGATTACAGTGCTTTTATGTATGCGGAAAATACGGACACTAACGGAAGAGCATCTTCCCTAGCCAAGGGTTCAAATCCGCTTTGGAGATCTACGAAGAGATCGTAACCCTTGGCTAGCAAAGATGACGGAGGGGAGGTGTGACTTTTCGGGGATTGGGCTTATAGACTAAGGTAATCGACTAATATTGTTATAGTGATACAAAGCAGACCAGGCTTGAATTTACACGTGAAAGCTCAGATAATTAATATACAGCGTGATTATAACTTCTCAATTGTGAAAATGTCCCCTTCTTAACTGCACCTGATGTCACTCTCGGTTTAATTTGGGTTCACACTGGCAGTGCTTAAGTTTTTTATGTTGTCTTGTATATCATAAGAGTGACGAGTGCTGTTGGCAGAGCAGGACATGCTTCCCTTCCGGAGCACCTGATGTCAATGTCAGTTTAATTAAAGTTTACATCATAAGTGCCTTGGATTTTAAATGTTTTTTAATTCTGTGGTTTGTAACTGTATAAAGTCATTGTTTTTCTATGTTCTAATTTTGGCCATGTCTTTTGACTTTTGTAATTACTAATCCTTAGTTCCTTCGGTATTCTGTGATTTTATTTCTGTAGTTTGTAACTGTCTAAGGTCATTGTTTTTCCATGTTCTAGTGTTGGCCAAATTTTTTAATTTTTTGTAATTACCAATCCTATGTTCCTTCGGTATTCTGTGTTTTTATTTCTGTGGTTTGTAACTGTCTAAGGTCATTGTTTTTCTATGTTCTAGTTTTGCCCAGGTCTTTGGACTTTTGTAATTACCAATCCTGTGTTCCTTCGGTATTATGTGTCTTTATTTCTGTGGTTTGTAAATGTCTGAGGTCATTGTTTTCTGTTCCAGTTTTGGCCATGTCTTTGAACTTTTGTAATTACCAATCATGTGTTCCTTCGGTATTCTGTGTTTTTATTTCTGTGGTTTGTAAATGACTAAGGTCATTGTTTTCTATGTTGTAGTTTTGGCCATGTCTTTGGACTTTTGTAATTACCAATCCTTTGTTCCTTCGGTATTCTATGATTTTATTTCTGTAGTTTGTAAGTGTCTAAGGTCATTGTTTTTTTCCATGTTCTAGTGTTGGCCAATTTTTTAAATTTTTTGTAATTACCAGTCCTATGTTCCTTCGGTATTCTGTGTTTTTATTTCTGTGGTTTGTAACTGTCTAAGGTCATTCTTTTTCTATGTTCTAGTTATGGCCAGGTCTTTGGACTTTTGTAATTACCAATCCTGTGTTCCTTCGATATTATGTGTCTTTATTTCTGTGGTTTGTAACTGTCTGAGGTCATTGTTTTCTGTTCCAGTTTTGGCCATGTCTTTGAACTTTTGTAATTACCAATCTTGTGTTCCTTCGGTATTCTGTGTTTTTATTTCTGTGGTTTGTAAATGTCTCAGGTCATTGTTTTTCTATGTTCTACTTTTGTAATTACCAATCCTTTTTTCCATCGGTATTCTGTGTTTTTATTTCTGTGGTTTGTAAATGTCTCAGGTTATTGTTTTCTTTGTTCTAGTTTTGGCCATGTCTTTGGACTTTTGTAATTACCAATCCGTTCTTCAGTTTTGGTCATGACTTTGGACTTTTGTAATTACAAATCCGTTGTTCAGTTTTGGCCATATCTTTTGACTTTTATAATTACCAATCCTTTGTTCCTTCCGTATTCTGTGTTTTTATTTCTGTGTTTTGTAAATTTCTCACTGCATTGTTTTCTATGTTCTAGTTTTGTAATTACCAATCCTGTGTTCCTTCCGTATTCTGTGTTTTTATTTCTGTGGTTTGTAACTGTCTAAGGTCATTGTTTTTCTATATTCTAGTTTTGGCCATGTCTTTGGACTTTTGTTATTACCAATCCTTTGTTCCTTCCGTATTCTGTGTTTTTATTTCTGTGGTTTTTAACTGTCTAAGGTCATTTTTTTCTATGCACTAGTTTTGGCCATTTTTAAAAATTTTTTTGCAATTACCAATCCTATGTTCCTTCGGTATTCTGTGTTTTTATTTCTGTGGTTTTTAACTGTCTATGTTCATTGTTTTTTCTATGTTCCAGTTTTGGCCATGTCTTTGGACTTTTGTAATTACTCATCCTTTGTTCCTTCGGTATTCTGTGTTTTTATTTCTGTTGTTTGTAACTGTCTCAGGTCATTGTTTTAATATATTCTTGTTTTGGCCATGTCTTTGGACTTTTGTAATTACCAATCCTTTGTTCCTTCGGCTGCGGTTTGTAACTGTCTAAGGTAATTTTTTTTCTATGTTGTAGTTTTGGCCATGTCTTTGGACTTTTGTAATTACCAATCCTTTGTTCCTTCCGTATTCTGTGTTATTATTTCTCTGGTTTGTAAATGTCTCAGGTCATTGCTTTCTATGTTCAAGTTTTGGCCATGTCTTTGGACTTTTGTAACTACCAATCCGTTGTTCAGTTTTTATCATGTCCTTGGACTTTTGTAATTACAAATCTGTTGTTCAGATTTAACCATATCTTTTGACTTTTGTAATTACCAATCCTTTGTTCCTTCCGTATTCTGTGTTTTTATTTCTGTGGTTTGTAACTGTCTAAGGTCATTGTTTTTTTCTGTTCTAGTTTTGGCCATGTCTTTGGACTTTTGTAATTACCAATCCGGTGTTCAGTGTTGGTCACGTCTTTGGACTTTTGTAATTACCAATCCTTTGCCCCTTCCATATTCTGTGTTTTTATTTCTGTGGTTTGTAACTGTCTAAGGTCATTGTTCTTTTTCTATGTTCTAGTTTTGGCTATGACTTTGGACTTTTGTAATTACCAATCTGTTTTTCAGTTTTAGTCATGTCTTTGGACTTTTGTAATTATCAGTCCTTTGTTCCTTCCGTATTCCGTGTTTTTATTTCTGTGGTTTGTAACTGTCTAAGGTCATTGTTGTTTTTCTATGTTCTAGTTTTGGCCATGTCTTTGGACTTTTGTAATTTCTAATCCATTGTTCAGTTTTGGCCATGTCTTTGGATTTTTGTAATGAGCAATCCTTTGTTCCTTCCGTACCCTGTGTTTTTATTTCTGTGGTTTGTAACTGTCTTAGGTCATTGTTGTTTTTCTATGTTCTAGTTTTGGCCATGTCTTTGGACCTTTGTAATTTCCAATCCATTGTTCAGTGATGGCCATGCCATTTAACTTTTGTAATCAGCAATCCTTTGTCCCTTCCGTATTCTGTGTATTTATTTCTGTGGTTTGTAACTGTCTAAGCTAGTTGTTTTTCTTTGTTCTAGTTTTGGCCATGTCTTTGGAGTTTTGTAATTACCCATCCGTTGTTCAGTTTTGGTCATGTCTTTGGACTTTTGTAATTACCAATCCTTTATTCCTTGCGAATTCTGTGTTTTTATTTCTGTGGTTTGTAACTGTCTAAGTTCATTTTTTTTCTATGTTTTAGTTGTGGCCATGCTTCTGAGTTTTGTAATTACCAATCTTTTGTTCCTTCGGTCTTCTGTGTTTATATTTCTGTGGTTTGTAACCGTCTAAGGTCATTGTTTTCTTATATTCTAGTTTTGGTCATGTCTTTGGACTTTTGTAATTACAAACCCTTTGTTCCTTCAGTATTCTGGGTTTTTATTTCTGTGGTTTGTAACTGTCTAAGGTCATTGTTTTTCTATGTTCTAGTTTTGGCCGTGTCTTTGGACTTTTGTAATTACCAACCCTGTGTTCCTTCGGTATTCTGTGTTTTTATTTCTGTGGTTTGTAACTGTCTTAGGTCATTGTTTTTTCTATGTTCTAGTTTTGGC
>MJUU01025622.1:0-25376 GCA_002080025.1 Modiolus philippinarum
GGTAAGGATTATGCTAGGGTTAGCGTTTGAGTTATAGTAAGGATTAAGTAACTAATAACTAAATACCGATGTTACTGTGAATTTATTTTCTGCATATGCGCATTTCGACAACTTATGTCTCTTCAGTGCAGATAAAATCTAAACGTTCGGAAGACCATAAAATCAAATATATTAAAAAACTGATAGAGAACAAAAACCAAATATGATCCAAATGTAAAGCCAAAATCAGCTAAGGTTAGGGGTTATGGTTAGGATAAGGGTTAGAAGTTAGAGTTATGGTTAGAGTTATGGTTATGGTTAGGGTTATGGGTAGGTTTAGGGTTATGATCAGCATTATGGCTAGGGTTATGTCTAGGGTCATGGACAGGCTAGATAGGGTTTGGGTGAAAAATATCCTCCTCTAATCTCTCCTGCCCCCCTTTTTTTCGTATGGAAATCTCTGTACTTCTTTATTGAGCTGCCGAAAAGCGCACTGAATTCACATCTGATCTAGAAATTGTTTGTAACAGTGTCAAGATTAAGGTTCTATGCATCAATGATCTACATATCGACATTTCAAAATCCCTAAAAAATTTGTTAGGGATTTAACATAACCACTGATTAAAAATATATATTTTACAGGAAAGATGTATTAAAGCAAAAGTAATGTTTTGACATACAAAACTGAATTATTTATAAACAACAAGAACCTTCTCCAATCTATTCTCATGCCAAGATACATGTATTCCTATCTATATCATATAAAACTAATATGTTTTCTTAAGAATAATTAAGAGCCACTTCTTAACTTATTTCAATGAAATATGCAATCAGTAAGCTCAGAATGATGTGAGGCTTAGTTGTTTGTTTTGGCAGAAAGTACAATTTTGACATTAAATTTTACTTACATGAACCTAAATAAATCATACATGTATATTCTTTGAAACTATAGGTAAGAAGACTATTTAATGTTTTTATCTTTAGGCTTTTAATAGGTCTAACTTAATTTGGTACATATTCTTACAGACATTGTTAGTCAGGTATTTTACACATTCCCAGGGAATCAGTAAAACAAAGTCTTGTGAGGGTAATTTGACATATAAGGAATGTGGTGATTTTTCTAAAATCACTGACCTATTTAGTGATTTTACAAACTGAATTCTCAGTGATTTTACAAAATGTCACTGCAGCATATGTCTTCAACTAAAACCTTCTTAGGTCATCCGTTGATCGCGTTCATTCTTTGTTTATAGTAGTGCATGGTAAATGGAGTTATTTCATATAGTGCACAATCTGCCCAAACACAAATAAGACGAAAGACAAACGTAAAAAAACAATAGGAACTCGGGACAGTCGGACTTGGTACCGGCATTACCAAAAGCCAGCAGTACGGTTCCTTTATCTGTTCTTTTTCCCTATAGTTTAATAAACATACGAATAAAACCCAATACAGGAAGACTACTAACTCCATGACCACAATCCTGAAAGGAGAGAAAATGACAATACGTAATTTTGAAAAATGTGTCAAGAGCTGCTCGCCGCTAAACTTCCAGACAAGTCAAGGAGTTTTTGAATTAAACATATTTTATTGCTCAAAACATTTACAGCAATGGGATCGGGCACAAGTTATCACAACACGAGTCTAGTCTGCTGGTAAAACATTGTCGCACTAGGGAAGAAAAATCAAACTCAAAGCTTCCGAAAGGGTTTGGTCAAGAATCATCATATATTTCAGTAGACATCGGCAGTATCAGTGAGAGGCCCAGTACGTGTGTAAAATTTTCAGGTCACTAGATCTCAAAGCTAACTTAACGGATTAGCAGTCCGACTCTAATTTGGGTGGTCCTTAGAGGCAGACTATGATCCACCTATAGACAGACTGGCAAGTTACTGTTACTTTTCTGATAAAGTGGTGGCGCCTAGTAAGATTAGTTTGATACTACGGGCCATAACTGAGGCACTGTTCATCTCGTACTTTTCTGTGTTTACCAATACAGGGGACGTTTACACGATCTGCGCCGTTCGTAAACTGACAACAATTCATGTTTTATACATAGACAGATAGACACATCGACACATAGACACATCGACATATAGACACATCGACACATAGACAGATAGACACATCGACACATAGACAGATCGACACATCGACACATTGACAGATCGACACATTGACACATCGACATATCGACACATAGACAGATAGACACATCTACATATAGACAGATAAACACATAGACACATCGACGCATAGACAGATAGACACATCGACACATAGACAGATCGACACATCGACATCTAGACAGATCAACACATTGACACATAGACAGATCGACACATCGACACCTTCAGTGATAGATGGACACATTCATTGCTAAACAAAATTGATATATACTTTTTATACCATTTTTAAAATTTTTTGTCCAAATGTGAAGGAAATATGCCGTTATTCTAAAAAACTGTTCGCAGTTGAGTTTTCTTTTCATTAACCCAGAAGGCAAACCGGTACCTTTATTGATTTTTTTTTATTTATCAAGCCAAGAAATGCAAGGGCCAAACCGCTCATGCCCTCCTGTGGTGCTATTTATCCGCACCATTAACTGACTGATGGTAATTACAGAAAAAAATGTGTTTCCATGGTAACATTCTGTCTCCTAATCGTGGCAAGTAGATTGACCAGAAAATTATAATGTATCGTTCCATCAATGAATCTATCAGTCAACCCATATATTTCTTGTATTTGGCGTATGAATACAATTTCAGTGATTTCACAATGGAACTACTTGTTCCGCATACTACAGTTGAGCCCTACCAATTTCTTATCCGCTACTCCTCTTGAACCACTGCATAGATTTTGATGAAACTTTAACACAGTCTTTATGGCATAATGTAGATGTGGACCTCCTATTTCAGAATTTGATTTGATTGATTTTTGGAGTTTCCCATACCAAACCTAGACTTGCCCATTACTAGTGGGTACCCATCTCTTATCCGCTACTCCTCCTGAACCAATGAATATATTTTCACGAAACTTCAAAACAGTCTTTATGACATAATGTAGATGTGCACCTCCTATTTCAGAATTTGATTTGATTGATTTTATAATTTCTGGAAACAAATGGGGTTGTGGGGGTATTTATTAGTGAGCTTTGCTCACAGTTCTTCTAGTTTCTTTGTGAACACCCAAGTAAATTATGATTAATTTTGGGAGTAAAATTACCAACTATAGCATAAATCAGAGTCAACTTCACTACACAATAAACTATAGCATATAAATTACATTTTTAAGCATCAATCGTTCAGTAAGATCTTTTTTGGCACAATATTGAGCATTTATTATCCCCGCACTTTTCTGAAGAAAATGCGGGGATATTGTTTTGGTCCCGTCCGTCCGTCCATCCGTCTGTCCATCTGTCCGTCCGTCTGTCCGTCTTTCCGTTAGATGGACCTTGTCAATGGAACTCCCCGCTCATTTTTGGATTTAGTGTTCTAATTTTGTTAAAGAAATGTTGCATATATGCTGCAGATGCGCAATAAGCTTTCGGATTTTTTTATATTGGTCTTGGTGCAAACAAGAGGCCCCAAGATGTCTGTTTTATATATGTGAGCTTGTCAGTAGAACTCCTCCTACATATTTGGATTTAGTGTTATAATTTTGTTATAGAATTGTTGCATATATGTTGCAGATGCGCAATAAGCTTTCAGATTTTTGATATTGGTCTTGGTGCAAACAAGAGGCCCAAGATGTCTATTTTATATATGTGAGCTTTTCAGTGGAACTCCTTCATTTTTGGGTTTAGTGTTTTAATTTTGTGATAGAATTGTTGCATATAGTCTGCAGATGTGCAATAAAGTTTCAGAATTTTGATTCCGGTTCCGACTTTGGTAAATTTCCTGAAAGTCTCAAAGACCACTTATTTCTTGGAATTCTACCTAGCAACCATACATGTAGTAATTTGTTCAATTAGGACTAACATTTTCACCAATTGAATTTTAAAATATTTGATTCCAAGTTTGGTAAATTTCCTGAAAGTCTAAAAGACCACTTATTTTTTGGAATTCTACCTAGCAACCATACTGTTAGGATTTGTTTCTATTTGGGCAAACATTTTCACCAATTGGTTTTCAAAAATGTTTGATTCCAATTTTGGTAAATTTCCTGAAAGTGTCAAAGACCACTTATTTTTTGGAATTTTACCTAGCAACCATATTGTTAGGATTTGTTTATATTAGGGCAATCATTTTCACCAATTGGATTTACAAAATAATTGATTTCAAATTTGGTAAATTTCCTGAAAGTGTCAAAGACCACTTATTTTTTGGAACTCTACCTAGCAACAACAGTGTTAGGATTTGTTACGATTAGGGCAATCATTTTCACCAATTGGATTTTCAAAATAATTGATTCCAAATTTGGTAAATTTCATGAAAGTCTCAAAGACCACTCATTTTTGGAAATTCTACCTAGCAACCGTATATCCTTGTATACTTTCTTAGTAAAATTAGTGACTATCAATAATTTGATTTTAAAAATGATGAGGAAAATTACCCCAAGGGTCAATAACGACTGTTTTCTGTGTCAAACAGGTGAGTGCGGGGATGGCCATCTTTTCTGATGGCACCACTTCTAGTTTACATTATTGTACACTTTTCACAAATCGAATATTAAAGTAGCCGTTTGGTGGTGATTAGCAAACGAAATATGAAGTTTTATGCCCGATCGCACTATTAAGTAAATATCGCTCCTCTTGAGTTTTCATGCATTCATAGCCCTCGTGCAAGTAAATTTCGCTCTCAACACAGAAACCTACTGCATTTACTGGAATTTTCACCTGTAACGATATGATGCGGCATGACGACGATGTACCTAGGTTGCTGAATGCGGAAAAGAACAGATGTTTTAATAATGAAATTATTACCTAAAATCATAAGTAGGTAAAATGCCTTTAAAATACGTCAAATTTTAAATTATTCTGATATAAAGGTATTTTGTAATCATAATAATGCTCATGACTTAAATATTTCAACGTCAAATACTAAATTCTGTTAGAAAAAATTGTATTTTTAACCTAAATGCCACATTTTTCGTCTAACTGATTTTTTATTTTTCTATAATACATCTGGAACACACAAGTCAATTTCGTAGGGAATACAAGTCAACCGTTTTTCCCTTTCACACTTTCATGATGGTGATAAGGGAAATACTATTTCAAGGTGAATATATATCAACTACCTTCTGTAATACTTACCCTATAGAAATATATTGATAATTAGAACTCCTCTACAAAATTATAGACAATGAAAAGGATTAAATGCTGAGATGCGGCAAACTTTTTTTCAAAGCTAATACTTGTTTCCTTCATAATTTTCCAATGTATTACAGTTATTATGTATTTGGCACCACGTCAATTGATATTTAGAGGTAAGTAAGATATTGAGAAACTTTTTATCGTGAAAGAAAATGAGTGGGAACAAAGTAGAATGCACTGCACGAATTAAAAATTATCTTCGCAACAATTATCATAGCAAAACAAATGTTGTGTTATTAACTTTTGATCAGTTTATATAATGTGAAGTCTTTGGATTACACAGAAGATAACATTTGGTTTCTTTGTTTTTTTTTTTGGCACAAATGTCGGTCCACCTACTTACTGGAATTCAGGATGTATATACAATGCATGTTTTACAATAAAACATCCGCGATGCTTATGTAATAAACAGACAAGCCCTAAAGTATGGGTCGGAGGAGTTTCGTTACTGACAAAAAAGTCTGGGTACAAGCAAATAATACATTATTTTTTGCATTTGGCAAGATAAAAACAGCTTTATTTGCTACCCGTTAGGAAGCAACACTTTAATTTTCACAATTAGGCCATGGTTAAATTTCATTAAAAAATCAAGAATCACTATATAGATGGAAAATTAATCTGGATGCAACTAAATTTAAAAAAAAAATGTATTTTTGATAACAAAGAAATTGGAACAGAAATAAGAATCAAAGACAGAAGTTGAACATCATGAAAAATTAATAATAAAAAATGTAACCAAAGCCCCTATGACCTTCCATAAAATTTAAACTTTCTTGACGCAGATTTCAACAGTTTGTGTCCTCTTTATGGAGATCAAATCAAAACATATTGAAGAATAGATGAACTAAAAAAACACTCTCATATACATATTTGACAAAATACGTGTATGCTTTTTTTAACTGGCATTCACTTAAAAGACTTTAAAACACAGATTCCAATGATTCATGTAACCATACTGAATCCTTACAAGACACATTTATGAAAGTTTATGTCACCATGGTAACGTTTAAATAAAAGTACATAAAACACACATATTTCAACAATTTAAATGTAACTATGTCTTCTTCGTAGAAATAAATCAAAACAGTCAAAAAAGTTCTAGCAATTTATTCTCCTCAGTAGACCCTTTAAAATATGTCTATCGACATTTTTTGTCCCATTGATAGAGACTAAAGCGAAACACTTTATAATACACAATCTCCAATGATTTATATATACATGTGCACTCTTGGTCACAAGTATGGAATATTCGTATTTTCTGAAGTTTGGAAGCATTATGCACAAAAGTGTGTGGATGAAAGTATAATATTTTGCTTTAAACTCGTTTTCTAAACGTGAAGTACGAAAGTCTCTGATCCTACAAATCTCTCAGACCACTCTTCAACCCGATCTGACACCCACTTTTTGTTGAAAATTAGACATTGTTGAAATCAAATATTGGGTGTACAAATTTTCTAAGCCCATCGTGTACAAAAATGAATAAAGTGATACTTCAGCGATCATTAAAAGATAATTTGATTTTTGAAAACAAACATTCCTTAAATATCTCGGGCACTCTCAACAAAAACTATTCCATATTTATGACCTAGAGTATATCTTAAATGTAGGAATTAAAGAAGCAGAGATAACAGGAAACATTTACATTGCCGAACATTACAATCACATCCCACAATCCACCAGGGAACTGCACACGAAAAACAATAAAATGACAAACATAAACAACGATAGGAACTCGGGATAGCCGGACTTGGTACCGGCACCAGTGACAGCTAGCGGTATATATATGGTTAAACCGGTTTATGGGTACCCAAACCTCCCCTTTCTCTATCCCGATTCCCTATAGTATAATAAACATACAAATAAAACCCAATACAGGTAGACCACTAACTCCAAGACCACAGTCTTGAAAAGGAAAGAACAAGACAAAACGTAATTTAGAAGGATGGGTCAGGGAGTGCTCGCCGCTAAACTGCCGGCTAGCTCAAGAAGCCTAGTCTGCTGATAAAACACTATCGCACTACTACGGAATATTAATAAAATTCAAAACTTCCCGAAGGGTTGGTAAAGAATCGTCATGGATTTCAGTAGACATCGGCAGTATCAGTGAGAGGCCAGTATAATTGTAAAATCTTCAGGTCATTGGATCCCAAAGCCAGTTAAACTGAATCATGAAGAATATCCGGTCAATATCCCCTATTACGTAAAGAATGTAAGTTACGTCCCAGTTTTTCTGGATTTTTTATCAGTTTTTAGCTCACCTGGCCAAAGGCCATGTGAGCTTTTGCCATCACTCGGCGTCCGTCGTCCGTCCGTCCGTCAACTTTTATTCAAAGATCTTCTCCTCTGAAACTACTGGGTCAATACTAACAAAAACTTGGTCTGAATCATCACCAGGGTAAGCTCTTTCAAGTTTGTGATTTTTATGTCCGTAGACCAAACAACATGGCCGCTGTTACTAAAAATAGAACATAGGGGTAAATTGCAGTTTTTTGCAAATTTCTCAAAAACCATTACAGATATTGAAATTCTGACAGGAGTAAAAATGATAGCATGATGAGATCTACCTGCCCTGCAATTTTGGAGAATATCCGTTTACCCGTCTTGGAGTTATTGCCCCTTTTCCGTAAAATTTTCAGTTTTTCGTTACTTCTGGTTTATATATTGAAATTGATAGAAGATAGAAGTGAAGTTTGTATAACAGAAATTGTCAGCATAGTAAGATCTACATGTCCTGCAATTTTGAAGAAAATCTGACAACCCACATAGGAGTTATTGTCGCTTTTTCTTTGAATTTTCACAATTTTTGAACGTTTTTACTTTTATTTCAAAAACTGTTTAAATGTGAATTGCAAAAGTGTTGAGGTTTTCCAGAAGTACAATTTCTACATATGTCCAGCAGGTTCGCATCTCATCCAAGATGGCCACCAGGGGGAAGATAGTTTAACATAGGACCCTATGGGAAATGCATTCAAAGATTTTCTCCTCTGAAATCACTGAGCCAATGGGGACCAAATTTTGTCACAATAGTCCTTGGGTGGTCCCCTTTAAAGTTTGTGATATTTGCGTTTGTACCTCATCCAAGATGGCTGCCAGCGTGGAGCACAGTTTAACAAAGGGACCCTATGGGAAATGCATTCAAATGTCTTCTCCTCTGAACCCACTGTGCCAGTCGGAACCAAACTTGGTTACAATAGTCTTTAGATGTTTTCCTTCAAAGTTTGTGATTTTTATGTTCATACCTCACTCAAGATGGCCGCCAGCAGGGAACATAGTTTAACATAGGAACCCTATGGGAAATGCATCCAAAGGTCTTCTCCTCTGAAACTACCAAGCCGAATTGAAACAAACTTGGTCACAATAGTCCTTGAGTGGTCCCCTTTAAAGTTTGTGATTTTTACGTTCTTATTTCATCCAAGATGGCCGCCAGCGTGGAACATACTCTATAGGAAAGGCATTCAAATGTCTTCTCCTCTCAACCTACTGAGCAAATTGGAACCTAACTTGGTTACAATTGTCTTTGAGAG
This sequence comes from Modiolus philippinarum, assembly GCA_002080025.1. Taxonomy (NCBI): domain Eukaryota; kingdom Metazoa; phylum Mollusca; class Bivalvia; order Mytilida; family Modiolidae; genus Modiolus; species Modiolus philippinarum. The sequence continues at coordinate 8,816 of MJUU01025622.1, forward strand.
ATCCCTTCCAAAGTTTGTGATTTTTAGTTTGTACCTCATCCAAACATCTGCTGAACTGATTTATAGTATGAATTTGTGGTCTATAGGAATGATAGGTGACAATGAATAAAACCAGTGACCAGGTGAGCGATACAGGCTCATGTGAGCCTCTAGCTGACATTTTTGAACAACATTTCCGTAAAAACGAGGTAGTATATTCAAAGCACTTCTAATACACACTTTTTTTGTGGATGTTCATCGTTATATTCATAAATTACACACAAAAAATCGTTGCATGCTTGTACATGTAACCCAAGAACAAAAAACTTCAAGTTGGTATGAATAATACCAAAATTTTAGACAAATTGGATCTTTTTGTCAGAAAATTGGAAAAGGGGTAATTTAAGCGAACAAATATAGGTAATATGGAAATACAAGTGTTTTTAAAAAGGTGGGAAACTGAATTCCTCTGAATTTGTCTTATGTTTAACATATGGAATGTTTATCTATTAATGAACTCGAATTAAAAAATATGTCAGAGTGCTTCAAAAGACGAAAAAAATTAAATAATGGAAAGAAATTGGGGCCATTTTACAAAAAGTTATAATGGATAAAGCCAAAACAATTGAAAATCTTACAGAAATATCAACTAATGACCATCAAACGTCCTTAACCAACTGTGAAATATAAACTACGCATCAGCGGTATTCTCAAAGCTATCTTATAGCCAAGCTACAAACTCCGAGACTGAAGCATCAGGTGTACGATATTTGCTACAAATGAAAGCTGAATCAATCAATGTTTAAACCTCAACAATCGGAGTATCTTGCACCTGCTATTCTATTGAAAAAATAAATCCGAGAGGGAGTAACTCTAATTGTTTATTGTTATAAGTAGTTTCAAATTTTTTCTCGTCGAATTTTCGGGCATAGAGTTAACGACTGTTGCTTCCACAACGTCTTCTACACGGAAACTCAGCTCATATGAAAATGTTTTTGAAGGAAAAAGTCCGTATTATATTGCCTGTATAAACTTAAAAGTTTATACAGAAGCAATACATATTGAAATAAACGTATTTTTTCAGGTAAGGTAATGTAAAAAAAAAAACAAAACAAAACAACAAAAAACGAAAATACAACAAAAAACACCCCCTCCCCCAAATAAAACCAAACAAACACACAAACAAACATAGATGTGGTCAACACGGATGGGTATTTCGTATTCAAGACTGTTTGAGAGAGTGAAAGTAAAGACAATCCTATACACGACATTTTAAAAGAACGATTTTCCCCATTTGAAAGAATTTTTAAACCATATCGATTGTTTGAATAAAGTTATTGGTATCATTAGCTAGGCTATGGAATAGCCTAGCTATATAGATAGTTCTTTGGGGGAAAGTGAGGAGTAGGCTTGTGCAGTGAGGAGAACGCATGCACAGAAGACTATTGACCAATAGGAATTTCAGATTCTCGAACATCAAAATGGCGTCCAGTTTTGTCCTGATAAAACTGGGCGGGGTTTAATTTTTCTGTTTCCTTGTGGAAGTTGAAAAGTATTATAAACATTTACTAAAGGTGGTACTGGGAACAGGTTTGAAGAGGATGATGGGATTGGTATTGCAATATCGCTTAGCCAGATTTATAAATATAGATATGATGAAAAAAAAATAAGAACAGTAATGTATAAATTTAAAACCAGAAGTTAATAAATAAAGATGAGGTATTGCGCAATAATCAATAGTATACGAATACTGTAAAAAGACTTTTCAATTGTGTTTAACAAAGCGTGATTGTAGTTTGTGGAGATGCTTAGGCCCGGGTACTCAGGCAATGGAGAACGAGAGGTGGAAAGAGATAGAATTGCGTTTTTTGCGGAAGAATAAAGAGCTACCGTAGGAGAACGCAAAAACAAAAGCACGAAACTACTTTGAGTTGCTGTTGGCAAAAAATTAGAGGTTTGATCGAATCGGTGACTGTTTTATCACATGTGCATTGATTTGAGTATACAAATACATCATGAGCAACCACACCCTTGTCAATTAAACACGTAATTTTCTATCCAAGGCTATTCCATAGCCTAGCGTATCGTTTTTATTTCATAAAAACCGTTATCCGATTTATATCATCCACTTATGTTTATAAAGTCCCCTCGTGTTTTCTAGTTAGATTACGATAAACGCATGTGTAATGATGCACTTCTGTTTTTATCGGTGATCCATTTTTTCATGTGTTTGTGAAATATCCCTTTTCTAATATCAAATTATAAAGCTGAAATATCACTGAGTTCAATCAACTTATCTGTTTTGAATTTTAAATAGTGAATCAGAACTCCGGTGATATCAGTGAATTTACAATATTGAAGGATGTTGCTGTAAAATGCCTTCTTAACCCTTTTCCCATGACATAAAATCAAGAATACCCCAAACAAATTCTTTCACCGAATCACTTTTTGTAAGACTTGATCACGATGAACGATGTATTTGTAAAATCTGAGTCAAATCTTATCATAAGAAATTTATAACGATTTTGTCCAGGTTGCAATTCAATAATCGTTTGATTCTGATTTCATAACAATTTGCTATCTTATCCAAAATGAAAAGTGATTTCAACATGATTTGTTAACTTAAGTTTTGTAACATCCTAATTTGAAAACAATTTGATAACTTGTATTCGTTTCAAAAGTAATTTGGTAGTGATTTGATGACTAATTCATTATTGAGAGATGATTTTGTAACGATTTTATATTCTCTAGGAGATGATTTCGTAACGTTTTAATATTCTTTGGGAGATGATTTCGTAACGATTTTATACTCTAATGATTTGAACTTACACCCCGGGTCCGTTGTTTCACTCAGGTGTATATTATTTGGAAACTTTATGTCAAACAATGGACTATGATCACTGGGGCTTGACAGGGACGGTCAGATACCCCGTCACACCCTGTGATCACAGACATTGTTTGACAGAACGTTTCGCGGGAAGTTCGGCGTATTGCCAACAGCATCAAAGATTACGATTTTTTGTGACAACATATCATGTAAACCACTCAATCACTCATGTTTTCCATAACTATTGATTGTGTGTATTCTTAATAAGAATTAATTCAACATTTAGAGGGCGGACAGGGGTGCCATTCTCCTTCTTCTGCCCCTCTCTTATTCCCGCCCCTGCAGATTCTCCCATACCATCTTTCTCAGTTTCCCTTTACCCTGTCCGCCCCTCATTTTATGGTAATAAAATCAAATTGACATTTTTTCGAAATACGAATCATAATTCTTAAATATTGATTGTGAAAAAACGGCCAATTCTACGGGAGCGTTTTGATACCACATGAAGACAAAATATCTCGTAATCATCCTAATTATCTGATAATCCTTCATAATTATGAGATATTATTTCATAATTATGAGATATTATCACATAATTATGAGATAATTATCTCATAATTTGAGCTATTATCTCATAAATACGAGATAAATATCTCAAAATTATGAGATACTGATTCATAATAATGAGATCTTATCTTATAACTATGAGATAATATTTCATAATTACGAGGTAGTATCTCATAATTATGAATTACTAAGTCATATTTATGAGATAATCATCTCATTAGATATAACCTCATTATTATGAAATAATATCTCATAATCATGAGATAATATCTCACAATTATGAAATAGTATCTTATAGATTGATTGATTAATTGATTGATGTTTTACGTCTTATTTGGCTGTAATTTGTATCTCATAATAACGAGATATTTTTTCTCTATGTGGCATCAATGCGCTTCTGTACAGTTTGAAGCTTAAAATGTGATTGTTTCCATTTACCGGTATGATTCGCTAGAAAATTGTTTCGAATATTATTCTATTTACGAGATGCTACATATAAGTAATGAATCGTTTTATAGCTAACAAGTTGACACATGTAGTCATTGCATTTATATCATTAGAAAGTAAACGCGTTGAACAAGGGTACTTTTAGACATGGACAGCTACCAAAAAAAAATGTGTTCATCATATTTAAGTGTCATATTGCCAATGTCTCCCGTCCCGACCCAACGTTTTTGGATATGAAATGCTACAGGCTATGCTAAAATCTGCGTGCGACTTTCTGGGAAGCAAACACCATTTTAAAATATAAAAATGCACCCCTTTGGCCCGGTATAGCTTGAAAATAGGGAGATAACCATGTAAACACAAGAAACCCCATTAAAAATTTAGAATTGATATTTTAACAATATTTTCACCTTATGGCTATGTAATAGTATCATTAAAGATCAAATTACTGAGAATCACATTTATTAATATTTTTTTATCCGCAGTCACGGGACAAAAAAAAATTGAATTGCAATCAGACTATTTATAAAACAATGAATTTTTTAAATTCGACCCATCTGAAGAAATGTGATATTGATCCTGTGAAATCCTTTCAAAATCTTATACATTAATTTTCTACAGACGATTGTGCCATAATTCAAAAATTTTGCCGCCCTATTTAATATTTAAAAAAATTCCAGGCAGTGTATTAGTAAGAGAAAAAAATTCATATCGAGGAAAATAGCCAATACCTTAAAGTACTATTCACAAAAGATATACCGCTACATAGGGTCATCTTTTCATGGTGCAAATGTATTTAAATGAAGCCATACATTTTAGTCAATATTTTGTCCGAGCTCTGTTCATTTATTGGAAAAGGGCTTGTCTTAATCAAAGTCTGATCCTACTCCAACCTGACAAACCTCTTACTACAAGACATATCAAATCATGATGATATAGCACCCCCCAATATATCAAATGTTGAAATGATAAATAGGTAGAATATATTTGAAAATCATAAGTTTCAAGTTGTCCCTCCCTCCCTCATAAGATATTATAACTATATGACCTGCATTTACACATTTCTTTGCAAAAAAGCAAAACGTATTTTTCTAAATGATTAAAGGAACAAAACAAAATTTTATACTTACAATATTTTTAGGAAAGACGCCCAATTTGGTAAGCTTAATTTCTGCCGTATAATTTCGGAATTAAACTATACTGATGTACAAATCACAATCTATATTTTATCTTCTTATTTACTGTATATCCACACATTGAAATATTTCAATAAATGGCAAACAAATCCATTCTGTTAACCTTTTTATATTTGTCACACTCATTACTGATTTGTCCTTTGAACTCACTGGTCTTTTCATACGGATAACTCGACTTGTTTGTGTAGTTTTATACATCAATGAACTCGATGTCTACGTGGCATGATTCACATTAAAAATCGCCTAGATCAGTGTGTCCATTGTTTGTTTGAGAAGAACTCAGTCATGAAAGGTATCCAACGGGGTTTTATAGTAAAAGGTACATTTGATAAAGATTATATATGTTTTGGGGTTTTTATATTTCTTGAGTGTTTTATTATGATAAGATAAATACTTTTCCCTTTACCTTGGGTGTAAGTTAGTTATACCCCTCGGTATACGGCGTTTCTGGAAAAAGAAACCCCTCCGGCCTCCGGCCGTCGGGGTTTCTTTTCCAGAAACGCCTTTACCTCATGGTATAACTATTACAGAGTCATACTCAAAGCTTTTCCCAGATGCATTTTATTCTTTATTGTAAGCATTTGAAAGATTCTTATGTCATGTGATCGTATTTGAAAAAAGAAAATTCTCTCTAGTTCATGTTAACCTTTCTTGTTTTGCTGTGAAAGTACGGTGGTCAAATATTATATATCATATATAAAGTAGGTGCCAGTAATTAAGACATTTATATGTGATTGGTTTTCTTTGCGGATTTAATCAGTCTATTTAGTAAGTTTTAAAAAAATATGATTTTGGTATCAATTTTTCATAACTCAAAAAATAATTCTCCTCAAAATACTAACAAAATTTCATTTTAAGTTAAACTACTGGTATTAGAAATATTATCTTTCGTAAAACATATAGAATGAAAAGATAAATGCGAGGATTTTTCTATTTTTGTGCGGCAAAATTTCAGGGAAATGAATTTTATATTTTGATTGTTGTAAAGACTTAATGAACGTAAATCTAAAGCTAGCTAGTCCACCGGCACTAACTGATAACACAGGAGTCAACGTAAATAGTCAATGCGACTAGTGCTTATACAGTTCATCAACTTACCCTTTTATTGATTTTGCAGTGGTTTGATTATTATTCGATTACCATTAAATTAAGATTTGTGTCTGATTCTTTTCTGATTTGATTTAGATTTGTTTCAGATTTGTTCTGGGTTTGTAAATGATTTGATAATGATTTGAAGATGATTAAGAGGTGATTTTGTACAGATACTACATGATTTGGATCAGATTTTTACGATTATTTTTTTATGTTTTGATCCTGATTTGATTGTGATTTCATTTTGATCAAATTTTCACTGCAAATGACCTATCAAGTGTCGATAAAATGTCTTCCAAATAATGATTTGAAAATGATTTGACAACATGCTTTTATACCCTGTTTTTGTATGGGACTTTTCTTCAACTTTATACGATTTGGCTACCGTATTACAAAAATAAGCGAAACTGGATTTAGTATAGTACAACACCCTCCTCCGATTGTCGACATACTAAATAAATTTAATGTATTTAGCAAATTATGAACAACCTTTGATGTAGCAATATCTACAAACAACAATCATGTTTTGGCCCAACTCGATCATTCTATTGATCATTGATGCTTTCAAAGATCGAAAATTTCAAATATGAAGAACGAAACAGTGAAAATGTGCATAGTTGGGATCTTCTTTTATGACGGTTTGCATAAAATGTTCTGTGTTGGGTAGCGTGTTCTCGATACTCTTGTACAGCTTACGGATTTTCCTTACTGGTCTCTCCCTCTAATTGCTTTGGACTTTTGTCACTTTTGTTTATATCCATATCGTTGTAAGTTAAAATGTATTCATGCCAACATTCATGAAAAAAACTTGTTTTTCCAGTAAATAGGTTTTACAGTACCAAGTAACACTGACCTATAATGTCAAGATCTGTGTTAATACCAAAGGACAGACAAGGATAAAGTATGATCGATACGTACTGTTATAGTGAGTCACAAATAGAATAAATTACCGAACGCAAATTTCTGTCGTTTGTTATTGTTGTCAAAAAAAGATGAAACAGCTTGTGTTTTCTGTATGATGTAATTCTCTGGCACATTTAGTGGATGTTGCATGTTTTCTTATTGTCAAATATCATCAGGGTCAAATACGAGCACCTCATACTTTGTTTTGTCATTTATATTCATTAGTACTAGTTCTAGAATGTAACCGAGCACTGGAAAATATGCAGATATTATCATAAGCACTTAGTTTAATGTATCAAAACAAAAACAAATAGAAAATTTTATTGAGTAAGCCAAAATCAGATTCAGTACAAACTTTTACTAAACGAGTAAAAACTCACACAACTGTTCATTGTACACATTATTTATGTTTTTAAACATAATGCATGTGCTTGCTGTAGAACTTACATTTATCGAAATGCGACAACTACTTTTGTGGTCATACAATAACAGTTTTGGTCTTAGTTCTGTTGTAACGCAAACACGAAGTGTAAACATACTGCATGGTCTGCACTCCCTAATTTGTAAGTTTGTAAGAGTTAGCCATCTTGGGTGTGGACAAACAAAGATCTCCAGAACTTCAAAGTAAGTGTTTTTTTTAACATAAAATGATGAATTAAACTTATAGTGATTTTTTTATTGATCAATGTATCTCATAAATCAATTGATATAAAAAAGTTCTGTTATACTATCAATAATTTCAATTAAGAACTATGGCATCGGTTGCCTGTCACTGACAGAAATATTTTATTTCCGTAGGGCAACCCTGTTTAAAAAATTATTCAAAATATATCCCTTCTCTCGCTTCAAATGTTGACAACTTTGATTTTCTCATAAATAATTCAGTTTTTTAAGAAATTCACATCAGAAAATTTCTGTTTTCCTTAGTGCTCAGTACAACTGGGAATGGGGAACCAGTAAATGTCCATACCGGGATCAGTCTAAGAGTCCAAATTAGGGAACGCAGACCATGAACCTGGATATGTTCTATTGTCCAAATTGTCATCTGCAGAAACTATATTAAAAGTGAATGGTTGCTTAGTCTTACAATGTCACTGTATGATTCAATTAGATAATATAAAAAAAAATGATTGCTGTTCTGTTAATATGAGGAAGGCTCGACCTTGAATGCCAGCGAAGAAATTCCAGACTTTTACCCAGCTCTAGTATAGTGATTACTCTGGACAAGGACGTATATCTCATTATAAGTCTTAGCTGCAGAACCGTAGCTCTAATGGTCCTTGTGCTGATTGTTTTTTATAGTTGCGGACCACCAAATCAGAAAAAATAAAAGAACCTATAGTTATTGTTATAGGTTCCGCAGCTATATAAGTCCTTGCTCTAGAATTTGACGACAAACGTGATAATTTCAACCTTTCAATAGTGAACTTTCTGTTTTGATCAGTAATTTTCCAGCATGTCCGCGTCTTACATCACAACTCTTTCGCTCAAAATATGTTATGTTTAACAGAAACTTTTAAACACAACTAATTAATGTCTCTGTGTTGCACCAGCTAGGCGTTTTACGAAATCTTGTTACATGATAAGACAGATCAAACCTGTGGATCCAGCCTTCAAAACGGTTTGATTTCAATGAGGTTCCAGTCGATTGTTTTGCAAGTTTTATCCATTTTTTGCAAAAATTCTGCATGAATTTTTTTTCCAGAAAAAAGGGGGTTCCAACCAACGAAACCCCTTCTGGGTCCGTTAATACACAATTACAGTAAGATCAAGTGTTTATTGAAGTACTGACAAACAAAAACTATGACTATTTAGTAGGGTGACAAGTACCATAGATTAACATATAATTCGTGTACCGCTTTTGGAGGACCTGGTGCTACCTCCATTTTGGAGGGTTCACACTACTTGGAGTGATTCAGTTTGGCGTTTTTTTTTTCTTTATTTGTGTTGTCTGTGTCATATTGTCTTCTGTTTCCTTGGACCAAGTGATAAATGAAGCGCCAATATTGAACGAGTAAGCATTTACTTAAATAGGTTCCTGCAACCTAGGGATTTGAATGCATGTACATTGTATGTTCCTAAACATACCTCCAAACCCCATAATAAGGCCCAGTAGTTAATGTGATGCAGAATACAATAATAATTACATATAGATGCATGATTGGCCGGTTCCTTGAGAAATATTTTGTCATCAGTTGTTTTCCTATTGTCACCATTTTTAGCGAGTGGCACTATTAAACATGTTCTCTGTAAGATTATGGAGTAAAGAATATTCTATATTCTAAAAATTCGGGACCGACCATTTAACTTGAAAAGGGGAGTTATGGGTTTTTCTAGACAGAACTTGTATCAACAAAATATTTTTTTTTTTAAGAATAATTTCAGGATATTTGTTTCATCATATTTTGCAGCCAGAATATTTTTAACACGAAATCAGCTTCAAAATATTTTTTGGGAAAAAAGCCATATCCTCCCCATCAAATTAAATGGTCGGTCCCTGGCGTGTATTTAAAAAAAATCATAACCATATAAATCTACAGAATGCTACTACATGTCAAGCTCCTTTAAATAAAAGACCCGAGATGAATTAAAAAAAAATTGGAAACTTGTTTTGTTGACTGAAATATTTAGAAATGGTTGCTGCATAGAAAGAATTAATTTCACCGAGGTAAGTTAAGGTAGATAACGATTCTGGTTTAACGAATACTCTACGATTTAGAGGAAAATATCGAAATATATATTCAGCCTTATTATATCACAATTCATGATTCAAATCCCCAACAAATATATCCTGCTTCACCAGAGCGCATTTCAATCTCAACTTCGATATACGTAGTTGTCGGACCTGGAACTGAGGTATTACATTTCCTGTGTAGCAATTTGCAGACGCCAAGTTATGTTCATATTTGAGGATTGCAAATTTTCACAATAATTTGAGCATTATGTTATTTAAGAGCAAATGCCATTTCATTTTGAAAGTTTTCAGTCAACAGCATCACAAAAGGCCAATCTTAAAATAACGGGAAAGGGGATATTATTTCATTTTCAAGGTAAGACATTATCTCATTCGTAATTTCATTTTCAGTGATGTTTATTGGAGTTATTATATTTCACTGTGAGAAGCTTGGAACGTTCATTGAAGCCTTGTTCGGAACGGCCGAAGACTGAGTCTGCAGTCTGTTACGGATAAGTGTCAAAAAGGCAATTTTGCTCTCTTGTCGTTGACTTTTAAAAAATGGTAACTGTGGGTCAAAGAGGCATTTCTCATAACAACAAACGTAATTTCCCCGGGCTAATGAAGAGGCACTGAATGACTGATTAGTCAATTAATAAAAGCCTGTGAAACCCTGTGTTCCAGGTAGATTGCAGTTATTTCCAAACCGTTTGAATGGAGGAAAGGACTCTAGAAGATTTTTTTTAATTAACATATTGCTAATTCACAACAACACTATGGACTTCTAAACTGCTGAACGGCAATATCGCGGTTCATCGTCAATTTCACCATGACAACACAACTAGTTTCCGGTTGAGCGGATTGCCGTTATGGTGACCTCGTGAAGTGGAAAGGAAACCAGAAGGGAATTTTTAACTCGAGACATATGGTTTAAATAATCGGAGAATTTTTTAGCAACATATTTCGGGTTGACTGAGTAACAAAAAGTAAAAATTTTGACAGTTTTTCAAAAATGTGTAAGCAAACTGACTCTCGTTATGTTGAGAAATGAAATTAGCCAATGAATGAAGTAGATTTTGTCATGTGATCGTTTGGTCGTACAAAAAGGTCAGGTGACAGGCAGAAAAAAAATCAAAGGCACCAATATATATCCTTGGATGACATTCTTACCATAAGTGCCAGCTTCGCTGGCATATTATACAGGTTTCAAAAGCAACTTTTTTTATTAGTGCATCATTGATAGTGTCTTGAATCCTGTAATAGTTCCTGGTAATTTGTTTCAATCTTTGAATTGTCTGCTTTAAAAAAACGGAAAATTAAAAATTGTTTTTGTTCAGTTAAATTTTCCTGCATCCATTTTAGGATAGTTGTATTTTTTGCGTCTTGAAAATTTGTGTCACATTTTTCTCACTAACAACAGATCCAAACACTCTGTTATTCAACATCACTTATCAGTATGGGACGCCTATATCGTATGAAATTTTTTGAGATCTCTCACCAACCCACTTCCTGTTTGATGGAACTAACAATATTTTTTGCCGTCGACGTCACAAAAATTCTATCACATTATCATGGTACCACATATTCCAGCCTTCTAATGTTTGGCATTGAGTATCAGGATGTGGACCTCTACGAGGGTTTTGGAGCTCTATCATGTTCATGAACTTAGAATTAATTCAAAATTTAATAAGTTATGCCGCAGGTGACACATGTCTTCCCTGGACGACTTGCATCTTCGTTAGAGTTATAATGGATATAATGTGGTCAAAAACTATAATCGAACCGTAATTTATTCATTTGTTACTCACTTTTTCCTTTTACAGTTTGTTTTCAGAATTCCAGAAAATTGAAATTTCGAGGCAAATTAGTCAGTCATATTAAATGCAGAAACAATTCTGCAGACGGTGTTATTGAGCAAAAAGTGTAAAGCTAATATTGATATATATGCACTTGATATTTACAAAAATGTTATAAATAAAGGAAAAGTACATAGGAAGATAATACTTAATGGATCGATTCCGCTGTAACAAATGTTATGAGTCATAATCATACATAACATATTAAGTATACTGATTTATTTTTTAGATTTTACAAGGCTGACCTACTTGTTATTTCGGAGTGTTTATCAACAGCATTCAAACAAAACTAATAGTGCTTTCCGGGCTCCCGTTTTAAGCTTCTTTCAAAGTCAGTCCATGAATCAATTTTGTTTAATGTTTTTCATTTTCATCCTTAATTTACTTGACCTCCTCATCGTCATTTTGTCCTTCATGTAACCACTTAAAGTTTTTTTTAAAACAAAACCGAAACAAGGCGAGCAGCAACTAGATCGGATGCGGTCAACAGACTCAAATCTTTTGACGAATTGAATAGTGAGTGTCATTTTTTTTTGTTTCTAATACATTTGTACCAGAGAAATATTAAAAGGTATAACAACAGAACCTTTCACGATAACTGCATCCCTGTAATTTTGAATGGAGAATAAAGACAGTTCCAGCAAAAATGACGTTGTAGGACAGTTAATCAAGACGTCACATATATTACGACGTTGTATTTTACCCATTCAAAGGCATATGAGCGCATGTGCAAAATTCAGGACTGCAGTTATCGTGAAAGGGTCAATTAGGCAAATGTACCATATTTGATATTGCCAAGTTCAAGTGATACCAAATGCATATAAAAAATTGTCACAGAAATAGTGGGCAAAACTTAAATCGGGAGACAGGTTTTTATTATTGTTATTAAAGAAGTACTTATTCTCTGAAGTAAGTGTATAGAGAATTGACATTTGCATTTCTTTCAATGAACAGATAAGAAATATTAGTGTGAGGCTTAGCTATTTTACTTTGAAACTATTGGGCCTATCCCACTGCACTGGTTAACCAGAAGTCCCCGAGGATATTTACCAGCCTAATAGTCAGAAGAAAATTACCTTTCATTTTATAGAAAATTACTGTTTTTTATCAAAATTCTAACCACTTGAAAACACTGAGGCTTCATTCCGTGTATCGCAATCGGTGGATGTCCTTGGTACTGGATTTGGCCTACTACACGTGTACCGCATAATTAAATTTACTGTTCATTATGCTACGTCGGTATTTTTGTATTTGGAATGCAATTATCTTAGACTGAAGATATAGTGAAACAGTTTTTGGCTGAGATAGACGGATGAATTATTCAGTAATTTCACTAACATACATTTGTAGCTTGTAGAATTTGTAAGGACATACACTGGGGTGCAGACATAACCTCTCATAAAGTTAACTTCTAGCAGTCATTAAAACTCCTTTAAAGTAACTTAGAACAGGAATCAAGTCTGCTCTATAACTGCTCAAAGTCTGCTCTAGAATCCTAACCGCTCTGACCAGTCATAGTCATAGCTAGAATCCTGACCGTTCTAGTCATAGACCTAACCGCTTTGATCTGTTCTACCAATGACAGCTCTGATCTAGATTGTTAGATAGTGCTGTCGTCGTCGTTCCAAGCCAGAAAAGACTTGTGTAGAATGGTCATTGCTAGAGCAGACTTGGGTAGAACGGTCAGGGCTATAACAGACATGATTCTAGGACCAGAACAGACAAGATTCTAGGACTGTTCTAAGTCGGCTCGAAGTTAACGTCAAATTAACTTGCACCTGTTCTCATGACTGCTTTCAAAGTTAACTTTGACGAGAGATTATGTCTGCACCCCACTGTACCTGTAGTAATTTTAAAGCATTTTTCATGTCAGCGACAACAAAATATGATTTCATTCAAACGTATTTAAAGCAAAAACTTTCAATTTTTCCACCAATAACATCGATTCTATTTCGGGTTTAGATCTTCGCACTCAATCGACACTTGCCTCGTCCATCTATTAATCCATATCTAACAGCGAAAGAATTATTCTGGAACGGTTATGATTGATCTTCATAAGGCTTTTGACACTGTTAACCATCGTACATTTTGCAAAAAACTAAAGGCAATGGATATAAATAATACAAAATGTCTCGAATCTTATCTAACTGAGCGTAAATATGTAAAGGAAGCTCAGTCATAACTGCAAAATATCACTTGTGGTGTTCCCCAGGTAAGCATATAAGCTTCTCTGCCTTTCCTATGCTATGTAAATGATGTGTCCATAGGTATACATTCGGACTGCAATTTCCTCCTTTATGCCGACGACAGAACTATCTAACAATCTAAAGAGGAGCATGAATCGTGTAGTAATTGGCACGTCGATAACAACCTTTCTCGAAAAAAAAAATTATATATGTATTATATTTGGTCAATTAGTTTCCGAAGTGGAAACTGAAAAATATACAAATTTTGACATATGTTTGAAGTAAAACGTAAAATCTTATCATTAATCTAAAAACAACTACCCTATATATCGATCAAAATTGATCGAGAGAGAGAGAGAGAGCACTGAAAATTATATAATGAGAACAAAATATTCAAGGTTATCTTTTATGTACAGAAAGGCAAACTGCTTGTCTAAAGAAACCAGAAATACTTTGTCAATGGTTTTCATCCATGCACACACGATTTTTTTTTATAATAAATGCCCAGACAGCGAACGGCACATATAAACATGTACCACCAGACCAATTCAATTCAATTTTGCTGATCAAAAAATCAGATGAGTAGATCGACTCCACATCATACTTCTTTAAAGCGCTTCCAATCTCAATCATGACTCTTTTAAAGCCGACTTAAAGCAATTTCTTAGGACACGTTAATTTAAACGAATCTTACAATTTATTAGCAAGTGTGCCATGTTGATCAGAACCAATTTAATATTTATCTACCTTTTTTAAGTTATTATCATACAAGAACCTCATAGGAAATAAGCAGTCACGATTTCATGGATTTTTACCCTTCCGGAACACCTAATGTCACTCATGTTTATTGAGAGTTCGCACTGTTAGTGCTTCAGTTTTTTTGTTGTTGTATATGTAATGTTCGTGTGTTTTGTGGGCATATGGTGTCTTTTGTCTTCTGTCTTCTGGTGTTCTTGACTTTGACTTGCCTCTGGACTTTGATTTATGTAATCTTGTGCTTTGTTCCTTCGGTACTCTACTGTCGTTGTTTTATTCCTGGAATGATGTCATTAAAATAAAACGAGTAACAGGAAACTTCTACAATGTCTAAAAATTACAACCCCATGCTACAATCTGCAAAGGAACTACACAGAAAAATCACAAAAAGACAAAGACAAACGTCAACAACGATAGGAACAGTTTTCTTTGTGTTTATTTAGCCTTCTTGGCACATCTAATAGATAATATAATACCGAAGTATTATAATTTGGATTAATTAATTTGGATTCTGCCTATGCGCATTTCGACAATGTATGTCTCTTCAGTGCAGAAAAAATCAAATTATTGGAAATCAATATACCGAAATATGTGTAAAGACGGGTAGAGAACAAATTAACAATAAACTCTAAAGAAAAAAGCCGAAATCAGAAAAGGACTGAGCTATGCAAGAGGGAGATACTCCTTAGTTTTGAACAAAATTTTGTCACATTTAGATATTGCAAGTTTCCTGATACAATCGGTTTTCGGGCCAGCACTGAAGTAATGGCTACAGGGTTGGTGATTACCATTATGCTATTTTGTTTTAGATAGTTTTAATTTGTACAGGTGAAACGAATTTTACCTTTTACCTTTACCAGCTGTAAAAATTGTGTCATAATGTAGTATTCAACATGATATTACTACCCTGTTGATCATTTTTTAAAAACTGAAAATACGCAACTATAAAAACTTTATTTATAAATGAAATTAACTTACAATTGTGTGTTAAATGCAGATTTTGTTGTGAAAGTTCAGTTTTGTTCTGCCTTTTCTCTTGTATGTAATAGATGTAGTGGGTCTCCCTTTATATTAGAGGGATGTATGTCCCGAGAATATGATAAGAGATTAACATAGGAGTAATAAATAATCATTTGGTGTTAATGTTTCAATTAATAAAATTAACTATTTGGAAACCTATATTAATTGTTTAAAAAAAATTGTCACTGTATGGATAAAATGGTCTAGTTAAATCATGTGTTTTGTACACTTTCATTGCCAAAACCTGGAAATTTCACTGATAGAAAATAACTCTCCTATGTAAATTATGTAAGTTATTGTTTTCATGTTATATGAAACCAAAGTATTTCTTCTACAGACATTTAACGAAAGTATGTTTTTATACATATCAGTGTTACAGTTTTAAGCGTAATGTTATATGTGTACTAAATATTTCCCTTACTGAATATTAACTTACAAAATGTAAAAAAATAACATATTTGCGTTGTTGGGGGACTAAGTACATAACTTTGTGTGATTACTTCAGTTGTTCTAGGGTGTTTTTGTTCAACCTGCTAAGAATTTATAAGGTTTTATCAGCCATACTTTTTTATTGTTCTTGTTCAGTGTGCATGTTCAATTTGTTCCAATCTGTTCTTATTCTATCTATACAGAATACACAGGTTGTTTACATCTGTTATTGTTCAATATACAGGTTGTTTACATCTGTTATTGTTCAATATACAGGTTGTTTACATCTGTTATTGTTCAATATACAGGTTGTTTACATCTGTTTTTGTTCAATATACAGGTTCTTTACATCTGTTATTGTTCAATATACAGGTTCTTTACATCTGTTTATGTTCAATATACAGGTTGTTTACATCTGTTATTGTTCAATATACAGGTTGTTTATATCTGTTATTGTTCAATATACAGTTTGTTTACATCTGTTATTGTTCAATATACAGGTTGTTTACATCTATTATTGTTCAATATACAGGTTGTTTACATCTGTTATTGTTCAATATACAGGTTGTTTACATCTGTTATTGTTTACATCTGTTATTGTTCAATGTACAGGTTGTTTACATCTGTTA
>MJUU01025622.1:25520-38574 GCA_002080025.1 Modiolus philippinarum
TACAGGTTGTTTACATCTGTTAATGTTCAATATACAGGTTGTTTACATCTGTTATTGTTCAATACACAGGTTGTTTATATTTGTTATTGTTCAATATGCAGTTTGTTTACATCTGTTATTGTTCAATATACAGGTTGTTTACATCTGTTATTGTTCAATATACAGGTTGTTTACATCTGTTAATGTTCAATATACAGGCTGTTTACATCTGTTATTGTTCAATATACAGGTTGTTTACATCTGTTATTGTTTACTTCTGTTTTTGTTCAATATACAGGTTGTTTACATCTGTTATTGTTCAATATACAGGTTGTTTATATCTGTTATTGTTCAATATACAGTTTGTTTACATCTGTTATTGTTCAATATACAGGTTGTTTACATCTGTTATTGTTCAATATACAGGTTGTTTACATCTGTTAATGTTCAATATACAGGTTGTTTACATCTGTTATTGTTCAATATACAGGTTGTTTACATCTGTTATTGTTCAAAATACAGGTTGTTTACATATGTTCTTGTTCAATATGCAGGACTTCTTCCCCTTTTCTTGTCTAATAACTAGGTTGTGACTTGTTATTGTTCAAGGTCCTGTGTATTTTTATTTATTTGTCATTGTAAGCTTGTCTTTTTTTATCTTGAATATAAATTCCGTATTTGTTTTTGTTTTGCTTTGCACTTTTCAACTGTCATCTTTCTCACTTTTTGCTTCTGTATCCGTTTGCCAAATCTTCTGTGCAGAATTTTCAGTTCGTCTTCGTATGTTCTTGTTCAGTTGTACATAATTGCAGTTTGTTTTGATATGTACTTTTTTAATCTGTACAGACTCAAAAGGTTGTTTTGAAAAGCTCATATCCAATTTGTACAGATTTTCCACGTCGTTTTCATATGTTCTTGTTCCAACTGTACACAATTAACAGGTTGCTTTGATGTGTTCTTGTTCAATCTGTACATAATCTATACGTTTTTACATGTTCTTATTCAAACTGTTACACAATTTACATGTTCTTGTCCAAACTTTACCAAATATGCAGTCAGGTTGTTTCATATGATCTTCTCTTAACGGTACAGAATTCAAAGCTTATGCTATACTCTTGTTCATCTGTGCATAAAAACAAATATTTTCAGAGCAACCCACCAAACACTTAGATTGATTACTGGGG
Organism: Modiolus philippinarum; assembly: GCA_002080025.1. Lineage (NCBI taxonomy): Eukaryota > Metazoa > Mollusca > Bivalvia > Mytilida > Modiolidae > Modiolus > Modiolus philippinarum. The sequence goes on from MJUU01025622.1 coordinate 26,684, forward strand.
TCCATCTTCATGTCTAAAGTTGGGCTAAGGCAATACCCTCTTCGTATGCAGAAGCCATATCATATTTCGGAACGCCTGGCTGCAAACTACTGTAGACAACCTTCGGAATAAATATAATAATAATAACTTTATTTGCAAATTTACGCCCATAGGGGCCAAGCAAATACAATGACAAAACATACAAGACATACAAACATATGTTTATACAACAACAAATAACATGTAAATACAGATATATATTGAGTAACTTTGGCCAACGTGGACTTTACCTTCGCAAGTCTGTACTTTGCTTTAGAAAGTCTGCTACTGCTGACAAAAGTTGAAAATTTGGATTTAAAATTTGTATTAGTTTATTGAGTGGCTGATCTTGAATAAAATCTGGATTCATTATATTTATTGATGAATATAAGTCATTTCTAGCAGATTCATTCTTGGTACAATTTAGCACAAAATGTATTTCATCATCAATTTCATTTGAACTGCAGTGTTTACAAATTCTGTTATCTCTTGGTATATTTTGGTATCTTCCGATTTCTATCTCTAAATTATGGTCACTAACCCGAAATTTAGTTAAAAGCTGTCTAGTTTTAAAATTTGATATTTCTAATAAATATTGTTCTAGTTTAATTTCCGACTTAATTTTGCCATAAATAAACAACTTAGAATTTTCTGAAAAAGATGCCAATTTGTTTAGTGTTTTTTTACAATAAAACTCATTCACAATTTGTTTGATTTTATTTTTTAAACGACATTTAATATTATTAAAAGGTTGGTTTAAATTCTCAAATTCTGTAATATTGAGGTCAAATTCTTCAAATAAACTTGAAGTAAATGTGTACCAAGAATAAATCCCATCGTTGTGTAGCGATTTATTAATAGTATATGCTTCTTGCAAAAGTGGATTTATAGAATTGCAATTAAGTCTACAGAAGTATAATAAAGCCTGAGATTTTATAAACGTAGATAAAGAAAATCTCCCAAGCTCCGATTTTGCTGCTATATTGCATGCTGTTTTTTTCAAGCCCAAAGTTGATTTACAAAATCTACTATGTACTCTTTCATAAATGAATTTGTCTTCTAAAGATAAAATGTCACAAACAGATCTATGCTGTTTTGATCTTTTTAAGGATTTATATATGGAGAAATATTCTTCCATGAACCAAACTTCACTATTATATAACATTACAGGTCTGACTAAAGTGTCAAATAACTTACATGATAAATTTACTGGTAATGATTGAAAGTTTTGTAAGCGACTTTTTAAGGAAAATATGACCTTGAGTCCCTTTTTTGTTAATTCTTGTATGGCTCTTTTGAAAGTGCCATTATAAGAAATAATATTACCGAGATAATTATATTCTTTAGTCTCATTTAGTTGACATTTCTTATAAAACAAAGGAGGGGTGGACATGTATTTATTTTGAAAAGTCATTACTTTTGACTTATTAATATTAACTGCAAGTTGCCAGTCATAACAATATGTTTCAAGTTTATTTAGGGAATTTTGCAAACCTTCATGTGTACTAGATAGTATAATATATAAGCAGGTAAAAATGAAGTATTAGATAAAACCGACTAAAGTTGTTATCAACCGATTCATAGGAAGCACTAAAATCTGCACCGAATAATAAATCTGTCAATATATTCAACTCAAGGGTCATATAAATCTTAATTCAGAATATTATATTGTGTCAAGAATAGCTCTCAAGTAGTAAACAAGTATCACTTAAATTTAAAGAAGGTCAAGGTAAAGCAGATAATAAACCGACCTGCTTCTTCAATATCACTTGTACTTGATTAAGATAACATTCCTATTATGAACTATTAAATGATATAAATCTGACACAAAACGTGTTGTGTAATAAAGGATAAATATGTTAACTTTGAATTAGCTATATGACATCACAAAATATAGTGACTTTTCCTTTAGGTAGTTGCCAACGTTGATTTCTGACATTTGGTCACATCTACGAAATCCTCTGTCTTTTTCCATATTATAACATGTAAATATTTTGCCAATGAACACCTAGCTCTTTTCATTGTTTATTCTGAGAGCAAAATTCCTTTAGGGAATTCCTTTAAGGAATTTTGGACAAAAATTGACATTACTCCGCACTCGAATATTTCCACACAAAGCCTGTGAAAAACCTAGAAAAAGTACATTTCCCGCCAAATTTTATCTCAAAAATACGCGCATGAACTTATTTTCTGTTTCTTTTTTTTCGTGTTTTCCCCAACCTTTTCAGAGCATTTTTGCAAAATTTGTATAACTGTCACTCAAAGGTGGCTACTACCTTAAGGTAGTAGACCTAGGTTAAGGGACATAACTCTTAAAAATCACAGGTGAGTTTGTTGAAATCATTTTCATAAACAGATTCTAAGCCTCTGAGTAACATAGATGGTTTTTTATTCTTTTTCACGTGAATGCTTAAAAAGCATTGATGAAACTAACTATTTCAAACGTCTTACTGATTTAAAGAGTTATCTCCCTTAACCTAGGTCTACTACCTTAAGTAACATTAATTATTCAGTAAGTGAAGGACTAGATACCAATCAGGGTTCTCCATAGATGCTCAGTTATAGCCGGTTGTTTTCCAGTGTAAGTTAAAGAGCGGTGTAGTTTACGCGCAGATAGTACTGACATGTCTTTACTATTTATATCAAGATTCACACATTATTATTTTTAGTGACTATTTCTTTGTTTTCATATCCATACCAGCTCCTCTTAAAATGAGATTTAAAAACAAGTTTATTCAAGAATTGCACTTTTTTCGTAAAACTAACACGAATGCTTGCGAATAAATCACATTTACGGGTGAATTGCGTTTTCTTTACGATTAGATGCGAGTATGAACGACCACGTAACGATTTACTAAGATTGAAATGTTTCAAAAAACGCAAAAATGAAATTCTTTTTTTCAATATGCCGATGTTATTACATTGTAGCTGAAAATAAAATTGAAAATGCATGTAAAATTTCGGGGGAAACGGTCCTCTCTAGAGTTTCCTTCACTAGATCTCCTTTTATCTTCAAATATATGAAAATAGTATTGGAATTTGATAGAACTTTATGCATTGTCTATTTTAAATACAAGACTATTTCATGCATTTGAAATTGACCCTTTGACCAACAAAATGTGATCCATGAGCAAATAAACATGTATTTAAATAACTAAATACCGAAGTTATTGTGAATTTAATTAAATCTAATTTAATTACACTGTTTAAATTGATATAACCCAACACGTACGTTTTACCGAAAGGGTCTAAACGGAACGTAAAAAAAAGGGGTTTGCATGAAAAAGATATGCATTGGTTCTTGAACAAAAATTTTTAAAGTTAAGATATTATAATATTATTGCATGAATTTGAGTATTGTTTCGAGTAGAATTTCATATTGCACCCTTTTACATGTATTGTATACCAGAAGTAGAATTTCTATTAACATGGATACTTTGTTGTCGATTACATTATGAATGTTAAGTTATATTTGCACTTGTGCAAAATGGAAATTACGCTTACGTTTGGTTGGTTTCTTAGGGGTGTTCTATGTTGCTATACAATAATTCAAGTTATTGTACCTTTTTCGAACCAGCACTTGTATACTGACTACTAAATTGAAGACCCTTGGGTACTTATAGTCATAAGCATCGACCCAATGGTTTCTAATGTAACATTTATATAACGGAGGTTTTGATTGGTCAAAACTGACCGTCAATTCCACCATCTACACACCTGGGACAAAGTAGGTTCCCTGTTTAGCCTGGTTCCAAATATGGTTACATAAATACAAGTTAAAAATGGAAAATGAAATCGTTTAATTGCAATAATCGCTATAACAGTATATTATTTGAATACCCGAGGGCATCAATCTTGATTTGACGGTCAAAATATTCGTTTACTGGCTCCGCTACGCGTCGCCAGTAAACTGCATTTTGACCGTCAAATCTACGGTTGACGCCCTCGAAAATTCAAATTATATATTGTTATTGCTTAAATACTAAAATTAACTAATTTTCCTTTATTTTTCGAAATGGATGATTAAATCTAAAAATATTTTAAGGAGGCTAATTCCTGAAGATCAGAGATTTCTGGAAACCTTTCAAAATATATTGAGCATTAATTAAATGGTAAAACGAAATATATTACATGGTCTATGTGCTTTTAGACATTAACAAATCTGACGGAAAACGAATATCTCTTGATTTCCCTTAGTTTATGATCAAGACTATCATTTTGTCTAAAAGCTAGGAAATTATATCAAGAATTTTATGAAAACTTGTCAAGTGTCATGACCTATAGAAGACAATCATGAAATAAAAAATAGGGGTCCGTGTTCAAAATTTTCTAGCCATTGAACCGGGGAAAACCAGGAGAGTTCCGGAATCCTTAACACAAATTCAAAAATATGATAATTGAGCCCCGTTAGGCGAATTATTCAAGCCACGGAGTTGAGCATCCACATGATCTTGAATTTTTTCTTAATTCAGTAGGATTCCAATCTAGATACAATTGAACATGAAATTGAGAACGTCACTTCAAGACTTCTGCAGGCATATATTTGTCTTAAGTGCAAATGAAAATCAAAATGGTTTGGAAGACCACACACCAAAACATGACAGAACTGATAGGGAACAAATGACCTGAAGGTCTATCATTATTGGTAAAATCATCTAAGAACAAAGATTTGGACGAAAAAGATACTCCTTAGATGTGTTAAATTTCTAAACCTTTGAAAGTGATGCTTTATTTTTTAGTTTTCAGGAGAGTACTGAAATAATTGACAATATAGCTTGTGATATCCGGTAAGACTCTCCAATCCACCAACAAATGAACTACAGGTTATAAAACTATTTAATGCCTAATTTGAATTCTGCAGAAGTCATTTTGACAAGTATAGATCTTTTAAATCATGGTCATGTGACAACGAAAGTTTGCGATAAGATCGAATCATTTCCCGCTAGTGAAAAATAACGTCCAAATTTCTAGAAATATGAAAAAGAGAGGAAATGGGGTAAATGTCAAGGAGACAACATCCCATATCTAGGTTAAAACGACACAAAACAATACATTTTGTAAGTCTTCTAGGTGTTATTCATGAAATTTCCTGTTTTTAAGTGATGACATTTTACAATGAGGATTAAATTCTTTTCTATTCTATAGCATAACATTTGCGCAATAACAGTTGAACTATTGGTCTGCCGTGAATGTAGCAGGTATTCGCATTGTCGTGTGATAATATCGTCGGGAAAAAATGACAAAACAAACAGTTAAGGTAGATAGACAGTAATATTCATATCCATGAGATTTTGTTGTAAGTCGGCCAAATTGAAGAACCGATCCTACTTACCCAAAATCTGTAATAAAAAGTATGGGTCACCATGCTTGTTTTTTCTAGAAATGAGATCAAAGTTTGCTCATTTTTAGCCATTTTTCGCCTAAGTTTACAAAGAATGCTCAGGGAAAATATGGAAACGCAAATTTTAGCTTAATAGAAATGAACTTTTTATCCATGAGAATTTGATGTATCTTTGTGGACAGACAGTTTATGATGTAATTTATTGGTTACAATTGAAAAATGAATATGTCACCATGCTTTTAACGGAGAAATTTTACAAAGTTTCCGGGTGAAACATTATTTTCGGGAAAAGGGAGTTAATTCGCGGCAAAGTAAACGAAATATGACGTTTCACATTTGTCATTCAATTATGACGTCACAAAGGAAAAGCCGTCAAATTACTATTCCGGCCCGAAAATCAAACCTACCCCGTACCCGACTCTTTATTTTTCTTATGCGCGGTTGCATTGCGCAGCGCAACAGTGTCTATCTACCTTAAAAAGAAATTCTAGTGGGAAAATAAACTTTCCTACTCAATTTAGGCAAATAGGTATAAAAATTCCTAAGATTTCGTGACAAATATATATATTATGTTCTAAATCTACATTTTAAAAATGTATATTGGATAGTTGTGTATTTTGTATGGATATTGATGTATATTTTTTTTCTTTTATTAAAATCAAGCCAACTGTACTTGAAATTTTTGCAGAGATTCATAGCCTTGGCATAGTCTAAAAGTTAAAGATTATGTAACCATTGACAGCTTATCCTATTTCTCGAAGAAACAATAGCCTTTACAAGTATTTGAATGATACTTCAAAACAAGACAATACTTAGACGTCTATATCTTTATTGGGTAGTAATAAAAAAAACCCTATAATATATAATAAAAATAGAGTGTACATATGGCAACTAAACCTTTTTATTGCAAGTTAAAAAGGAGGACTATAATATAAGACATAGCCGTAGATATATTAAAGAAAGGAATTGGATGTTTGAGTACCAATACACAGGTTTTACCATACAGCTGACCCTTGCTTGTCCCGGTACCAAGTCCGGCTGTCTCGCGTTCCTATAGTTGTTTACGTTTGTCTTTTGTCTTATTTCTAGTTCCCTCACAGATTGTAACATGTAATTGTAATTTTCATCCATGGAAGGTGTTTCCCGTTATCTTTTTTTGTTTCATTCGACGTAAGAATTTTTATCCAGTTTTGAATTTAAGCCTTGTATTGGTAAAGGTCAACAAAATAACGGATTTAATATGACCTTGACAGAGTTTCCTCTAGCGCAATCCTACGGAGTTTGTATTTCTAAACTGGTAAGATTCGCATGCGTTTGTTCTACTCTCGACGACTTTAATTATATAATGAACGTAACCTTACTATCACTTCCAAACTTTTACAACAATGTTACAGAGTTCATAAATTGTAAAATGCATTTGAAAAGTTTCATAGATGATATGAACATTTGAGATCAAAATATAATGCCACTCGCAAACATATTTTTACTATGGACATTTCTTATCCTCGATTTTATACGGAAATGGTGTTCCAAATGGCAGAAACTGATTAAAAATCAAGAAAAAACTGGCATATTCCCAATAGGGAGATCTACAAAATGTTCTGCATATGTCTGTTAAATTGGCTTTGGGATCCAATGGTCTTAGGGTTTACACGCATACTGGCCTCTTACTGATGCCTTCTTCCTTAGTGCTACAGTGTTTTTTCAAGCAGACTCAGCTCCTTCAGGTAGCCGGCAGTTTGGTTGTGAGCACTCTTTGACCCATCTTTCAATATTGCGTTTTTTTCCTTTTTCTATTTTGTGATCATGGAATTAGTAGTCTACCTGTTTTGGTTTTATTCAAATGTATATTATACGATAGGGAAACGGAACAAAGAATTAAAGGGGAGTTTTTGGGTACCCATAAACCGATTTAACCCTACCGCGTTTTGCTAGTGCCGGTACCAAGTCCGGCTGTCGATTGTCTTTTTTTGTGGTTTTCCTTGTGCGGTTCCTTGGTACATTGTGGCATGTGAGTTGTACGAGCATTGTAGGTGTATTTTATTCTATTCATATCTGCTTAAGCAGCATGCGTATGGACAGACAATTCAAGGTTATGTCACTATGGAAAGCGTTTTAACGATATTTTACAAGTACTTCTATAAAACACTTCAAAACTATATACAATCGAAAATATTTCTTTAGTGGGTAATAAAACATACACGTGGCAATCAAAATCTATCTATTTCAAGTAAAAAAGGTGGACAATTACATAATTCTAAGTCAAAGAGATTATGAGTAGTAATGTAACTGATTATTTAAAACCATATATTAAGCAGGCTTGATCCCTTAGTTGTTTGTAACATTATTTTAACATAAGGGATACATATAACTATTTTGAGGGTTATAATCCCTTCTTAAAGCAAGGGCTTTGATAACCCGAGTATCACGAGATATGAAAAAATATAATAATAAACGATATTTTGTTTATTATCATGATACATTTACGACTGGAGTTTGTCTCTCCTGCAGTGTGGAGTCCGTAAAAAGATTCCCCGTGCGAGAGATGTATGCTCTCTATATTTTTCAGTTATGGTGTACTTGTGCGTGAGAGAATTTCTCATATGCATATACTATTGATACTTTCAAATTTTGGCGTTTATTTTATTAATTTCGAAATGTAATCCAGACCACCTGTTTTAAGTGCCCACATCTCACTATTTTATAACGCCAAGTTTTCTTACATTCGACTTGATGAGTGCCCTGTGTTTGTCTTTATAATGTAGTTGTCCACTAGCTTAAGACACTAGTGCTTTTGTCGGGCAAAGGATGACAGTGATTGTAAGAGCACTTTGCCAGTTTAATTGATGTTTGTTGACAATCCCGCACCCTTGACCAAGAAAGACATGGATGTAGTGTTGCTCGACAATTAGCAAAGAATTCCGCTTAAACCGGTGCTAAAAGCCGTCTTGAACTTACACAAATGTACTATGAGGTATGAGCAAAGCTCATTGTTGAAGGCCTCGTGGTGACTTCAAGATGAAGAACAACAATAAAAGCGTTGTTCCTTTGCTTGTTTTTTACCATGTATTTGTAGAGACTTTGTCTCATGTGCATTTACTCCATATCCTTTTATTCACCATAGATTGGCAAAAGGACAAAGGTATTTATTTAGCAAGAGGTAATGACCGAGCAGGAGGCGAGGTGATTTTCACTGTTTAAGTCAATACATCTATCCCACGGACAGTCTATATCATTATTGAAGACATAGTAATTGCAAATTTCATTGAGTACTTTCAAGATGCAGAAAAAAGCATGAAAGCTAATTTCTTGTAATTAATAAAGAATCGACACTCAGAAACCAGCCAGTTGTGATCAAAAAAGGAAAACTCTCAAATACACATGAAAAAAACCTGGTGTAAATGTACATTTGACAAAGTCTCAACAAATACATGGTAAAATCAAGTAACGTAGCTGTGCTTAAGGGGGTATGAGCGTCAGATTTTAGAAGCATTCGATATCCTAAGCTTTTATCCAATAAAACAGGGTTAAAATTTTTTGCACACGGATCATATGTTCTTGGTCATAGGTCACTTTAAAAAGCATAAAATAGACAATGTATAAAAATTTTATCAACGTCCAATTATATTTTCATATATTTTAAGGCACATAAAGAGCTAATGCAAATTGAAGGAAAACTCTAGAGAGAACCGTTTCCCGCCAAAATTTTGACATCTTATATCTCAAACTTCTTACATGGATTTTCAAAATTTTTTGCTCATGCTGTTCCATTTGCAGTGCTCTTCACGTAAAAGATTCGCATTTAAATTCTAATTACAAAATTTCTGACACTCGTACTCCCTTAAATTATTGTTCTTAATGTTGAAGTCACCATGAGCTCTGCTCATACATCATAATAAGTTCGACGGTTTTGAGTGCAATTCATTTCTAGATGTCTCTCAACGCTACAGCTTTTGCTCATTGAAGCAGGATTGTCGACAAACATAAAATAACTGTCAAAATAATCTTACAATCGCTGTCATCCGTTGCCCGAAAAACAGATCCACAGAAGACAATCACAACTCATCGAGTCAATTGGAAAAAAACATATGGAATGATCCTAAGTCTTTATACAAAAACACATCAAATCAGCTTACATGGTCGTTTTTGTAGGGTATAATAATGCTGCGTTTACCGGTTATTGTCATTTTTGAAAATATTTACCTACATTGTAGAATAATAAAATGACAAATGGCATTCATTTATCCTAGGGAATCTAATCTTAAACCGATGTAAAAAAAATATTCAAGGAATTTGAATAATGGTAGTGAATTTAAATGGATAACGAAGTTACTGTTAATTTATTCAGATCAACGATAAATTTGACAGCACATTGTGTACATGTATTTAGGGACCGACCATTTTACCTTAAGGGGGGGGGGGGGGGGGGGGNGGGGGGGTTATGTTTTTTTTCTAGACGGAAAATATTTTTCACGTGTATCAACAAAACATTTTTTTTTTTAAATTAACATTATTTTTTTGGGGCAGAAAGCTACGGAAGCATATTCGTGCCACATTTTTTTGCAAAAATATTTTTTATTGCGTTTAATCGTAATAAAAAATATTTTTGCAAAACATGTGGCACGAATACGCTTCCGTAGTAAGCCTCCTTCAGAATTTTTTTTTCACCATTTTGGCAGCCAAAATATTTTTTTCCCATAAAATCAGCTCCAAAATTCTTTTTTTTAGAAAAAAAAACATAGCCCCCCCCCTTTTCAAGTTAAATGGTCGGCAGCCCCTTAGTATATGTGAAGTCGTATGTTTTCAATATTTACATAGGACTTTAAAATAAACTTTTTTGTACAGTTTAATAAATAGAATTATTTTTTTGCAATTTTAAGTATCGACCAAATGCGAAACGATAGAATCATTATCATAGTCGAATTAATGTGTGCAACTGTTGACATACTCATTATTACTGTATTAAACAATATTATTAATAACTTTGCTATTAAAAAGATCTCATCGATTCGCACTTGGTCATAATGGTGTAATCGATTTGCACTTATTGAAGTAAACAAATGACAGAAATTACAGAGTGAAGGCGGGGATTTCTTTCGAATGGATAAGAAATTAAAGATATTTTCCTTAAATTGAATTAGAGGCAAGAAAGGGAAAACTTGAATGCTTTTTCCTTTTAGTGCAAAAAGGTCAATACATATTAACCAGTAAAGTACATACTGTCCCCTTCTGAACTCAACTTCAACCTTTGATTGTGTTGATAGTCTTTATAATTGCATGATGAGACTTCTTATATCAACAAATGATCTAATTCTTATCCTTGAACTACAATACTTTCAACAATAGTTCATGGTCATCATTAAATTAATTGATATGATATTCCGATACTTAAGGAGCGTTAGAATTAGTGTACTTTTATTTTTGATTCAAGGTTGCAATATATTGAACAAATGCCATTAAACTTTTGACCTGTAGTTGTTTCTCATTCAATATAATATTTTTTCACAGAAGTGGAAAAAGTAATTAAAAATCGATGTTTAATTGATTAACTGAAATTACCATTGTTCGTTAAACTCTTTTCCGAAGCAGAATTTTGTCAGTATATACATGATATCAATAACAAAAAATTAAAGATCAGGATTTGAATATTTGTTTTATTGTGTGGAAGTTGCTTTTTCAAAAATTAAAACCCTTTTTTGCTAGTTTCATATATATTTTGTCATACATATCATGTGTGGGATAGGTCATAAAAAGGTTCCACAGGAAGGGCCTATTTTGTGCATGTGTCAAGACAGAGGGGTCACCATTTATCGATATCGTTTTTTTTTTAATTTAAATTATATATCTAACAAGAGGCTCTCAAGAGCCTGTATCGATCACCTGGACCATGGCTGCCATAGATAAAAGGCATTTCCAATAGGAAAAATGAAAAATAACATTTAGCAGAATACTTTTTTTCTAAAATTACAGTATTCTTGTTTGGTTTCCATGGCAACCGAAAGATCCACCATCCATTACAACCCATGACAGAACACCATTCAAAAAAAATTTTGGCAGGGGTTCCCATTATAATAAAAGTAATACATAGTGCTGAAATTAAAACATGCAGACCACTTTTCAAATAAAAATTCAAAAATTTGGGCAGAGGTTCCCCTTAAAATCAATAAGGCCAATGTAAAAACTATATTCCAGATGGGGCCATCTTGGATGAGGCATGGACCTACCAGATACATTTTTTGGGTGGGACCACCTAAGGACCATTGCGGCTTAGATTGGTTCTAATTGGACCAGTAGTTTCTGAGAAAAAGATCTTTGAATGTTATATTCCATAGGGTCCAATGTTAAAACTATGTTCCCGCTGGCAGCCATCTTTGATGAGGTACAGACCTGCCGGATACCTTTTTTTGGAAGGGACCATCTAAGGACCATTGTTACTAAGTTTGGTTATAATTGGACTGGTAGTTTCTGAGAAGAAGATCTTTGGATGTCTTTTCTATAGGGTCAAATGTTAAAACTATGTTCCCCGCTGGCA
>MJUU01025623.1:0-11971 GCA_002080025.1 Modiolus philippinarum
CATTTTGTCCCTTAGTAACAAATTTTCTGTTGTTAGCATGAACATTTAGTTGCTTGGCAAGCATTTAATAAAACAGTAATAAATGAAACTCAAATGTGTTGCGTTGGTGGATCCAGAGGGGGTGTTCCGGGGGTTGAATCCCCCTTTTTTGTCTTGACAATCATGTATTTTTGAACGAATATCCTGATATTATATTAAGAAATACCCCCAAAAAATCTCTTTCATTTCCAAGTGCAACCCCCCTTTTCTCAGTGTTATCCACGCCTGTGCTGTATTTCCAAGGAAAAAAAACTAAAAAAACTAAATATACTAGTATAGTGTATGCTATACAAACGAGGAATATCGAACAAAACAAGTTTGATTATCGCATAATACAAGTTTGATATTTTATTTGCTCTCTTCGCTAACATGGTTCTACATTTTCACTTATTCAGTAACTAATAATAACAGTATGATAAAAAAGAGAAAAAAAGGCTTTCCAATAAGATCAAAAATGTAGTATTGTTTTCATATAATACAAGCTTTTTTCTTACGGAAGCCGATTGAGCTTATATTTGCAGGTATATAAATGAAATCTTTCACGAATAAACGCTAAAACTGTGCATTATAATTCCCGAAACTTTTGCGTATTGACGATAATTGGCGCAAAATTTTAATTAATGAATAGACTAAGACTGAATATTGAAGATGACGGTTTAACATCACAAATTGGTATAAACGATTAAACACTTTACTGAATTTCAAATTATTTTGACAGAAAACTTGGGTTAATATTAGACAATTTCTAGAGTGTATTGAATGACCAATAATGAATATACTTTAGCTGATTTAGTGGATAAAGTACGAATAGAGGCTGCTTGAATAGTAGCACGAGGCGTGGACGTTTCCCAAAATATTTTTTCCCCGTTTCCCGAGAATTTTTGTTCCCTTTTCCAAAAATAGAAATTAGAGCTTTTCCGAAAAATTATTATATGCACCTCTTCCATTAGCCAAGTAAATAAAATTGATGCCTCTTTAGATTGCAAACAAAAAGATGCATGCTATAATTATGATTATAAGAGAATTTGTATCCACATTGCAGATGCAAGATGTTCAAGTTTCATCTCATACGGTGCATCTGCAAAATAATTTTAAATTTACGACTTCGCCTGAAGACAAATATGGAATGGGATTTCTACCAAAATTCAAAGCTTCTTGATTTCCTCATTTGTAGAGTTTTATACTGTAATTTTTTAATTGTACAATTTCTAGCTGGTATTTTCTGTTTCTGTTTAATCATTAATTTTGTCTTTCCTTTTTATTTCGAGAAATGTTATTCTCTCTATTCTGCTAATACCGTAATTATTGATTATGGAACACGAATGATGTGATCGATCTATGGTACCTGTCAGCCTTCCAAATAAAAGGTCCTGTTTTGTCATAATCTTTGCTTGTCAGTACGGTAATAAACACTTGATATTACCGTAATGATGGGGTTTCCGGGCATGGATCCCCTTTTTAAATTTCATGCAAAACTTATGCAAATAGCTAAAAAAAAATGGCAAAAAACGACTGGAACCTAATTGAATTCCCCATTTGTGAAGAATGGGGATCAGTCTAAAATTCAGGCTATAACCAGTATATAAAAAGTGCTTCGAGCTTTAAAGTAAACCTTAGCACCCTTTTCACTGCATTATTATTGCTTCGTAGTTAAAGTTTATGACAAGGTTTTTTTTTATATCTTTTTGTTTTATCCATTTATTTTTTTAGTGGTTGGAAAAAATATATTATGCAAGTGCACTCCATCCAGATCTGTATAAGTGATAGCTGGTTTTATATTCATGCCAGATCTCAGTTGCTGATAGAGTTGCAGACGTTTACATAAATTGCAATTCTCAGTATATGTATCTTGTATCCACCGACATGCCACTAGCCTGATGGAGTTGTACTCCTTTCATCTACATATTTGCTTCTTGTCATCATTGATAAAATGAGAAAAAAATGCCGAATATGATATTGCATGTAATAAATTGTATGTGTTGAAAGTGTACCTAGCCGCATGATTCTTGATTTTATTTGTTATGTTTGAAATGTCTTGTTTATTTGTTTATCAGGTACTTTAATTATATGTATTGCCATCAACTCCCAAGGAAGTAAAGTTTTTGCTTTTTAATAAACATGATTTATTTTTTTATTTTTTTTATATTCAATATTTGTTTATCTGTTATTTTTGTTGTGAGATTTGTGGTATTTCCTGTAAAAACACCCCTTATTATACTTTATGAATAGAAATAGCATAATTAGCATAGTTTTCAACTATTTAATGCTCGAATAATATCGTAAGGTTGGTTATCGTATTGCTAAGTCAGGTACGGAAATAAGGATCAGATACCGGAAATGATCCGTCGTTTATAATTTCGGTCAAAAACGGGAACGAAGAAACGTAGATTTTGGAATTTTAGGATGTGAGCGCCAACGTAGACCACCGAGATTTTTTACTCACAAATTGGTGAGTAAACAGCCTACAAATCTATGGTAATTTGACGGTGGTCTACGTTGGCGCTCATATTTAATTTTAGACGCGTAGATGACAAAATCGTAGATTTTTGCCATTCTGTCGAGTTTTCATTAACTTTGACACCTTTAAAATTGAACACTGGAAGTTCATGATGAAAAATAAGTATCAGAATACAAAGAATGGTTGCTATAATTTATTCAAATAGCCCCTGGTTCGTTTTCCGTGCTAAACTAATATGCGAAGAAAAGGGGGGCCAAAAACAGCCTTTATCGTATCTTGTCCTTTCAATATTAGTACGTCATATATCAAAAGTGATTGAAGAAGTTTCTCACTTGTGTAATGTTGTGCCAAATAAACTACGTTCTCGTCAGACTATTGATAGAGTAAATGATTCTCATGTAGATATTGCAACAAAGCAGATGGGAACTTTATTAGAAAAAGAGAATTTAACATCATATTCAGATGAGACGTCGAAATATTCAAAAATTTTGAAAAGTTTTCTGTCACAGGCAAGGATAGAAACAGTTATGTGCTTGGTATAAGGGAAATGCATTGTAAGGCATCAGAGACCGTTCTTAACACATTAAAACTATAATTAATTATATGTATGTCCAGTCACTGTTGCAATTGTCACTACAGAAGTTTTACGGTCGTCACCACGATTTGACAGACCATTACAATGTTTCTGTTTCACAAATGAGAACAGATATTTTTGAGTAGATCCAGAGTTTGTTACCGGACTGACTAACACCGATTGTGACAAAACCGGACTTTTCACTGGCAGTGTGACGGGTGCCATATGTGGAGCAGATCATGCTTACCCTTCCGGAGCACCTGATAATACCTCAGTTTTTATAGGGGTTCACACTGCTAGTGCTTTAGTTTTGTGGCGTTCTTATCCATTTTTGTTTATTTGTTTTGTCTTTGTCATACTGTCTCAGTTCGTGTTGCTGTGAATTGCCATGATTTTGGATTTATGATTTTAGAATTTCCCCTTTCCTTGTTCTTGCTTCGGTATTCGTTTGCCGATGTATTATATAAACGACAAAATTAATGATAGCGCCCGGCACCTGAATAGGTTTTCAGGGGCTTTGGCTACAGAGCTGCCGGGCGCGTCCCCAGGTGGTGGATAGGGGAATGCCCTGTCTTTGCGGGGTAGTCAGGTCATAATACGGAAAGCCTGACCGCGAACCATTGTAGCCAAACTGTGTGGAGAAACGCCATGCTCCATGCAGTATAAAGACCCCTTCTATATTTCTCTAAAGAGAGCAGACGCACTGGGTGTCGTATAGAAGGCTAAATTTCCTGCCCCTACCCATTTCTCCCCTTTTCCAGTGGCAATCAAAAGTCGTTGCCCCGGTTGTCCCTTCCAACTTTATTTCTTTCTTCTTTTACTTACAATTTGTTTTGAATTGATTAACTTGTTCTCGTCCTGATATAGCTGAAATATTGCTAATTGGACGTTAAACTCTAACTAACTAACTAACTAACTAACTAATGATAGCGTTTTAAAACTTCTGGCCAATATAAAAACACGATGTTCGACAGAGCTGCGATAGAAAAGAAATTTCATGATATTCTGGAAAACTATAGGACAGATATTCTGCCCAAAGTTGCTGAGGGTTGGGAAGATTTTACTGATGAGGAAAGGTCCTCTTGTACAAGGATGAACAATTTGTTTTGTACCTTACATTTGCTAGTAAACTTTACGGATGTTTGTGCAGAAGCACTTAAGAAGTTTGAAAAGCTGTTTATTGAAACTGAATCGCAACCAACAGATATGAAGAAAATGATAAATTCAGCAATAATTTTGATGACTGTGGAACTATAAGATTAATAAGAATGTATTGCGAAGCCTTTGCGAAAGGAGCAGACGAGCAAAGTGGTGTATATGGTCCATTTAGAACTCATCTGAATGCATTGGGAGACAATGTACATTTCATTAGATATAGACATAATAGATTCAATATCTTTTTCTTACTTGATCACATAACATGTCATCGACACAATATAGTAAATTTTCTCGAAAATGTTCATGGAATGACAAATAGACTTCTTTCAGCAATTGCAAAAAGATATAAATAAGCCTTTATTCATAGCAGGCTGCAGAGCGTTAGGTATAATATCCAAGTGTGTCTGCGCAACCCTGTGATTGAAGATGAATCCCATGTCTTGATACTGAATGAGAGAATGCCTAATTTACTTGATTTTTTTGTCAATGGCAAAGGAGGATAGCTCAACTGTCATAACAGGACAATTGGCACCATTTCCAATAAATCATGATGATAACACAGTTAAAGAACTTTTATGTGTAGATGATACAGATACAATTGCAGTCCAAATGTTACATTGTTGAGGTCATGGAGACGTTATTAAAGAGACAAGCAGCTGATCACTTACCAGGAGGAAAATTTTTTAATGCTTCCCCTGATATGTGGGAAGAGAGTGTAAATACACTGAAGCACAATAAGATCCCTGAATTTCTTTTTGGCGGGCTTGATTACTTGATGAAATATCGACCAATTGCAACCACACTTTCAAATGAAGCCTGTATTTTTTTCTCCCATAATAAGACTAGTGATTGGCTAGACACCTTAGATGAGGAAACAAGAAATGAACTTCTCGTCAGTAGGAGGGAAAATGGCAGGGAGATAAGACTTAAATTTAAAGAAAGAATGAAAGAGATTGAACAGAAGAGGCTACTAGTTTTAAGAGCAAGAGAGGAAGAATTGAAGATTGATTGATTGATTGAATATTGTTTAACGTCTACTCAGCAATATTTCAGCTATATCAAGACGAGAACAAGTTTTTAATAAATAATCACTTTGGGGTATGGAAAGGGCCATGGGACGGGAAATTCTGACTGCCACTGGAAAAGTAGGGTGAAATCGAAAAGGGCGGAGAATTTAGCCTTGTAGCCGATCACCTACGGACCACTCAAATAAGCTTGCTAGAAGGATTCTTTAACGTGCAGGAAGCGTGGCATTTCTTCCAACACGTGGACCTGAGTTTACATCCCATCCGAAAGATGGGTGTGTATTTATTAATCCCGCACAACCACGGAATGAGTCCTATTTCTATATCCCGGGACCCTCGGGGTCAGCCCCCGTTTAGGAGGGGTCATACCCCGCAAGCCGGAGATACTAGGTCCTATTTCTATATCCCGGGGTTCCCTCGGGGTCCTCTGTTAGGAAGACTCATACTCCAAGCTCAGAGGATGCTGCGGGCCTATTCATAAGCCGGGACCGCGCACGGCGGGAAGAATTGAAGAAGATAAAGTTGAAAACATTATAATGGAAAGAGAATATGACAAATGATATTCTTTATTTTGGACTGATGATGTCATCCAACATGTGTCCGACTTTCAAACAAAATTAGAGAAAGTCCGTGCTCTAAAAGCACAATTGAATTTTAGGAAGAACGCTCTAAAGCAGAAAGCCAGTGACAAAAAATTGTATATTTTCTCTGCTGGTAAACGTCCTAAACGGGTTGATGAACTACAATCAAATTTTGTCAAACTCATCGAGGAATCAAGAGCTTTACCAACAACAGAATGCCCTCAGAGATATGCCCTTGTTAGTAGGAAAGTATGTTTCTCATACATTTGCCGATGGAAAAAGTTATGTTGGCAAAGTATTGTCCGTTGTCCCCGGGTTTTGTAGATGGTTCAACATCAAATATCAAAATGATGATGCAGTTTAAACTCATTGACGGCTACCAGAATGATGATCTAGAAATTTTACTTGGCCCTCCGGAGGGTTTGAAGATAAGAATATTGCTTGTTCACGTGTTCGGTTTAAAGAAATTTTAGATATACCAGTAGAGCTGTCATTGATAGTATTGATCGATACAATATCAATACATTTTGTAAGTATTGATTCTCAAAACGTATTTATTCCGATTTTTCCGACTGCATTTGAATTTCTTGTACCAAGTCGTTATTTCTGGTTATTGCCGAATTAGAAGTATTTTAAACGCACGGCAGACGCAAAAGCGTCTTATGGGACCATTTCAGGTTTCCAGGGAAACTCCTGAGTTGCTAGTTAAGTATCTAGAAACGTTGTAGGCAGTTAAGAGAATGAAAGCAATTTCGTCTCGTAGAAACGGAGGACTAACTGCACATTTTTCATGTAAAATTTACTTTGAACAGTACATTTCAATATATCGATTCTAAATTTGTCCATCAATGACAGCTCTAGATACCAGGGTTCCGATGGCATTCTTAGAGGATGGAAGAACACCATTTCTGGCGTTTTTTTACATGTTTTTACTGTAAACGATAGAGGAGAGAGCTACAGGACCCGAGGAAAGCAGTCCCCCTCTGCTCTTGCTTGATGGAACACTGCGTGTAATTTACTCACAGATTGACAATGTTTTGGATCAAATTCAAAAGAATTTCTCTTTATTTTAATATACGATTGCAGATATCTAAATTTATATTTGAAAAAAAAAAACAGTGAAAGGAAACTGTCAGTCAATTAGTTCAATTAGTTCAAATTTTGTTCATTAAGTTCCATGCCAATCCAGATATTGAGCTAAATTTTTGCTCCCTATTAGTTTACCTGACTTAAAGTGTCATGTGAGCTATAGCCATCACTTTGCATCCATCTTCGTTTACATTTAACATTTTGATCATCTCTGAAACTTCTTGGCCAAGTGAAACCAGGCTTAGTAATGATGTTTATTAGATCCTTAATAGCTTTTTTCACATATTTAATCTTGTTTTGGTGAAAAATATGACATTAAGAGATAATTTATAATTAAATATGCAATACTGGCTTTGGTGGAGCACTGTTTTTGTTGCTTATTTTGGCTTTTAATCATTTGTTTTGAAAAGGATGAGACTTGCAGGAATTACTCGTGCAGTATTTTTCGAAGATATTTGTTTAAGGATCATGGTACATGTATACTCTAAAATCAGCAACTTTTATTTTCATAAGATAATATGTACATTTTAAAAAATACAAATTAACATTGAATCAGAGTCAACGTTTGTAGAATCAGTGTACACTGATGCTAAAACATGATTTGGAAGAACACTACCTTTGACAAAAGATGCATATACTATATTTGTCTTTTTAGAGAATGTGGATTCTAGCAAGACTTACACTTGTCACTTTATTCAACAATGTCACTCTTTTTGAATTATCAATAAATACCATCTAATATTTTTCATGTTTCGATGTACATGTATATGTACCATTCAGATTTTCTGTGCAAATAATTTTTAAAGATACATTTTGATAATGCATAAATTTTTTGAAAGATATATTTTGCTAATGCATAACATCTTTAAAGATACATTTTGATAATGCATAATTACTTATTTAAAACACAACAAAAATAAAAAAGTAAAAAAAAATAGATGATGTCATTTTCCTGTCCAGTAAAGTGTAGATTTTACTTGATATGATGTTAATAACAAATCTATCACTGATATGTTGTATGACATTATAGATTATTTATAACATATTCATGTCATCTATTTCAGGTGTAAAGATATAGAGTTTGTCGAGGGATTATTTTACTTCCAGGTATGTAGATCATAAGTAGTATGTTAAAGTAAGAGAACCGAACCGTCAGTCTGAAAAGAACAATCCAAGGACAATGGCAACGTCGGAAAAACGAAGACATAACATGAGCAAGGCACAAAAAAGAAAATGAAGGCACGCACATATATAAAAATGATTGATTGATTGAATATTGTTTAACGTCTACTCAGCAATATTTCAGCTATATCAAGACGAGAACAAGTTTGTTGATAAATAATCACTTTGGGGTATGGAAATGGCCATGGGACGGGAAATTCTGACTGCCACTGGAAAAGTAGGGTGAAATCGTCAAGGGCGGGGAATTTAGCCTTGTAGCCGATCACCTACGGACCATCCCAAAAAGAGCTTGCTACAAGGGTTCTTTAACGTGCAGGAAGCGTGGCATTTCTTCCAACACGTGGACCTGAGTTTACATCCCATCCGAAAGATGGGTTGTGTATTTATTAATCCCGCACAACCACGGAATGGGTCCTATTTCTATATCCCGGGACCCTCGGGGTCAGCCTCCGTTTAGGAGGGTCACACCCCGCAAGCCGGAGATACTGGGTCCTATTTCTATATCCCGGGGTTCCCTCGGGGTCCTCTGTTAGGATGGCTCATACTCCAAGCTCAGAGGATGCTGCGGGCCTATTCTTCAGCCGGGACCGCGCACGGCGGTATATAAAAATGAACAACACGGACCCAATAAAAACCATGGGTGAGATCAGGTGCACCGGTAGAGTAAGCATCTCCTGCTTCTTATAAGAACAGAAAATGTAACTGCACTTAGTTAATTGCAGCTTGGCTTGTAAGCTAGAATCTTTTTACATGTAACATCATATTTGTACGTGTACCAAATGTATATTGTGAGAATTTCAATTTTGTACGATGTATCACAAATTTAAAGGTTATTTAACCTTATATATTTTTATTATTATGACATGTCCAACACGTGTCACGTCAAATACATTGATAAACTTCAGTGTATGGTAGAACTTGTTAACTCTTTCCACTTAAATTTAATTTCTTCTGTGGTAGACAAAAATTTTCTTCTGTATTTTAACATATTTTCTAATATTATTTCAGCCTCTGGAGACGAAGATACTCTGGAAGTGCCAGTGGCAGTAGACGGAAAGTCGACTGTTTTTGAATTGGATTTAGGTGAATAACAATGTTAAAGACTTCAAAAATTAGAGAATTTCTGTTTGAAACTGCAATTTAAATATTTTACATAATTGATGTTCTAGATAATAGATTTTAATGTTTGCATGGACAACATCCAAACATTTTAGCAATATAACAAAGAAAGGTTTTTTTCTTTATTATCTCCCTTAGCACATTTTTATTATTTCTTTAATTTCTATTGTGGTAGATCAAAATTCTGTTCTGTATTTTAATGTATTTTCCAATTTTATTTCAGCTTCTGGAGAAGACTAAATCACCTGGAAATTGCCAGTGGATGGAACGTCGACTGTTAATCGATTGGAAATAGGTGAACAACAATATGGAAAACTGCAAAAATTGTGACAATTTTCCTTTGAAATTGCAATTTTTAAGAATTATATATTAAGACATGTATTATTCTAGATATTGTTAATCCATTTTGCATTTAAGTTGATAGAACTAAGAAAAAATACGCTATATTATCAAAAAAGGATTTTTTTAATTATCTCCCCTGACAAATATTTTATTGTCTCCCTTGGTAAATCAACAACTTTTGCATTATTTTTGCAAAATTTGTTTAGAAAACTTCAAAACCACTTAAATTTATTCTATTTCATCAAAACATGTAATACTCCAGTTTTGGAAATAAAAAGGACACAATTAATGTTGACCAGAGTTATATATATCAGTTGGACCATAAATTAAAGAAACATTGAAATACGGTAATAAAATCTGAAATCTGAAATTAAAAAAAAAAATTGTAGAAAAAATTTCTGAGCTCATACATATATTAAGGTATCTTATATGATGTTCTTTGATTTGAAAAAAACCAAAACATTATTTTTTTTGGAGAAAATTCTTTTATGAGCATTGCTACATTGTTATCAAATTTCAAACAACTAATCTCAGAGGAAAAGATTTTTGAAAAAGTTAACTCACGAACGAGGACGGACTCTCATGTGATAGCAACATATCACATGGCCTTTGGCCAGGTTACTTAAAAATACATAATTTAATGACAGGCTGATAGTACATTATATATGTAGCAGATTGTAACCATTGTCGTTCGACAATTTATTCAAAGATAATTAAGTTCAAGACTTTTCTCAAATTATATGCATGCCTTCAACGCTGCATGATATACCTTCTTCAATTCAGTGTCTTTTAACGATTTACTGAAGAAAATGTCATCATACTTATTTCATTCTGATACGTATTGTAGTATCTCAAATAGAGAATAACGCTATCTCTCATCGCAGAGATTGGTTCGTTTGGGCGATTTTGTAAATAAGTAATTTAATCTTGTTTCCAGTGAAAATAAATATTCTAACCCTACTTGACCCATCTTTCTAAATTTCGTTTTGTCTTATTCATTTCTTTTCAAAATTGTGGTCTTGGAGTTAGTGGTCTACATTTATTGGGTTTTATATGTATGTTTATTCACATCCTTAAGGGAACGGGATAGAGAAAGGACATGTTTGTGTACCTATAAACTGGTTTAACGTTACCTGTAGCTGTTGCTAGTGCTTGTGCCAAATCCGGCTATCCCGAGTTGCTGTCGTTGTTCATGTTTGCCTTTTGTTAATTTATTGTTTTTCTTGTGCAGTTACCTGGTATATTGTTGCATGTGATTGCAATGTTCGGCCATTGTAAGTGTTTCCTGTTACCTTTTCTACATTAACCGACGGAGATGGTGGTTTGAAATCCGACTGAAAGGGAAAGTTCACAATTTGGAAGTAAAAGTCATCACGTTTGTCATATACCTTATATTTATTCATCACTTTTGTCATATAGCTTACATTTCATTGAAATGTAAGCTTTATGACAAACGTGATAACTTTAACTTCCAAATTCTGAACTTTACCTTTCAGAGCAGCAAAATACTTACCTCTCCAGCCTATGGAGTGTACATTTCACAGTTAATTCGTTACTATCGAGCATGAGGTTTATAATGATTTTTTTAAGAGCAATAATACTGTCCCAAAAGCTGTTTATTCAGGGATTTGTTCAAACTTAGTTACTTTCATCCCTTTAGAAATTCTATGGCCGTCACCATGACATAATTGACATATGTGACATGTCTGTGTCCAAAATGAAAACGGACATTTTCAGCTATATTTCACGTCTTCACGGATTTGACATAACCGATTTTGACCCAACCCTGGGATGACTCACTGAAAGTGTTACGGGTGCCATTAGTGGAGCAGGACATGCTTACACTTCCGGAGCACCTGATAACACTCCCGGTTTTCATGGAGTTCACATTATGAGAGTTTTAGTTCTAAATGTCGTCTTTTTAATTCCGTGCATTGTGGCTATCATCCGTCCTTGTTTTGTCTGTTTTTCTCTGTTGCCGTTTTTCTCCATGTCTTTGGACTTCGTTTTTTGTAATCATCACAACCCTTGATCCTTTGGTATTCTCATGTTCTAATACCGTTGTTTTTGAACCCCACTGTATGTTTTAAACCTAAGCACTCGTATGGTACTTATATTGCTTTTATTGCCTCTAAATATTTGTAAGCTATTTTGCGGTTGGTGATACCGACTAAAAAGATGAACATAAGTTTTGTCTTCGTATCAACTCAAGACAGGATTGTAGTTGATGTTTGTCATAAGGGTGCCCCCGAGGGAATCCCGGGGTATAGAAATAGGATCTACTACTTAGTATCTTTGGCTTGCGGGGTTTGACCAAACCTAAACGCTACTGAGTCCGAGAAAACCCGGGATATAGAAGTAGGACCCAGTATTCCTGCCTGCGGGATAGAACATCCCCCCCCCC
>MJUU01025626.1:0-12478 GCA_002080025.1 Modiolus philippinarum
AGGAAAATTCATAAAAATGAAAAACTCTTAGTTTTCTTCAAAATTACAGGAAACGTAGATCTAGTAATGCTCGACATTTCAAATTATATTTAATTTACTTCGCCGCGAGATATTTGATATTTGTATGGTTATTCGGAGTAATTTGTAAAAAAAAACAGCAATTTACCCTGATGTTCTAATTTTACTTTGGTCTTCCGACTAATAGAGCATGATTTGAATACTACATACCTTGGTAATGATACAGTTCAAATTTGCTTTACACTGGCCCAGAAGTTTCACAGAAGACTTTCAAAAAAAGTTGACGAACGACGGACGCTACGTAATTAAAATAACTCTTTCTATGCTGGCCTAAATACAAAAAAATCTAACCAAATCTTAATATTACAGAAAATATCAGCTGCACAAGATCCAGAACCTTCAATAGATATAGATAAGAATTATTCAAAAAACCATTCCATAATTTTTAAGCACTTTGTTCGGTATCACCTGGTATAACATCTGAATCTAATAGCTTGACTTGATTACTTCTTAACAATTTTGTCTTACCATAACAATCTAAACCCTGAACAACACTCTGGATAAACAACGAAAGGATATGGAGTATATGCACACGAGACAAGGTCTCTACAAATACATGGTAAAACAAAGCAATGGAAAAACGTTTTAATTCTTGTTCTCACTTGAAGTCGCCTTAAGGCTTTCAACAATGAACTTCCCTCATACCTCATAATAAGGTCAAGACAGCCCCTAACACCGGTTGAGAGGAATTAATCGCTGGGAGAGGGAAATCGCCAAGAACAGCAAAAGCTATCTCCCCCTTCAAAACAATTATTAACGCAGACGTGATAGAAATACTCCAAGAACAAGCCATTGTTGATTTCCCTTTTATAAAGATCCCTCCAAAGAAGCTTTGAACAAGAAAAAAAAGAAATATCATTTCTCTAATGATAGGTCAAGTTTAAACCGGTTTTGGCCCGTTAGATAAATTTTCTTTATTCATCGTATGTTG
Source organism: Modiolus philippinarum (assembly GCA_002080025.1). Classification (NCBI taxonomy): domain Eukaryota; kingdom Metazoa; phylum Mollusca; class Bivalvia; order Mytilida; family Modiolidae; genus Modiolus; species Modiolus philippinarum. The sequence goes on from MJUU01025626.1 coordinate 1,010, forward strand.
AATAAAGCCCCGTGCTATTTGCCGCCAAATCCTTTCGGAATGCAATTATCGGCGTTTATCATCAATAATTAGAGAAAGAGATTACACCACTTTATCCCCATTATAACCATATTTCATCCACTCTCGATAGTTAAATTTAAAAATTTTAAAATGCTCGGCAAGCCTCACAATTAAAATTTTAAAATTTAACTCTCTCTAGTGGATACAATATGGTAATGAACGGGATATTGTGGTGTAATATAGTCAACATCATCCAAAATATATCTATATAAAGCATAAAATGATTAGGTAATTCCCGGTCAAAATGGTGACCAACAGGATATACACACTACTTCCGGTCCCGCATGCGCGCCTCTTTATCTCTCTTTAGGACTTCTACGGGTCAGGCGTCGAACTATTATACAATATATCACAAAATTAGAATTTGTAAATAACAGCCTTCTTTGCCTTTATGTTTAGCAGTAGGCAAGAAAGTATCCACTTCCAGTTTGGCATGTGCAACTTACAACTTCCTGTTCTAGTCAAGTGAAGACCGTATACAGTCACATGACTATGGTAGTAAGTGCTACAAGTCCAGCTGGTGACATCACTTCCGGTTTTGTACTAGTGACGGCCAATTTTTTTTTTAGGGGAGGGGGCAATGTTGTCAACTTTGAATGATTGTAGGTCTTTTAAAAGCCTGGTTTGCTATACTGATTTTTTTTTATATATTATTGTTGTGATTTCAAATAATATATTCAATGAAAAAAATCAAATTTTAAATGACACAATTTTTTGTCATGGCATAAAATATGGTCAGGCCAGGGCCAAAAAGCCGTAAAAAAGTTGCAAGTTGAGGAAGTATTGGGGTAATTTTGAAGCTACGAGGTGGCAAGATCAAAATTTATTCTATGTTATCACATATTCAATAGTCACAGGTTTTAGCACTAATAGTTATTTTTCCCCTATTAACAACATGTACATTACAGCCTGTCCTTATATACCGTTGTTGTTTATATCCATGAACACCAAGGGGCAGGTAACTCTTGCCCTATATATCTCAAGAAAAAGCCTGGTAAGGGGTTTGAAAATTTCACGTAACAACCAACTACAATAGTACTACAATATATCCAAAAACAAAGAAATTTAAATGGCAAATTTTGTTCAGGGTTTGGTGTCCTCATTAACCTTAAGATATATGAAAATATAAGGTCAAGTTAGTAAAATTTAATTTTATGCATTTTAAAGTGACTATAACCAAGAATACATGTGCCAGAAATTAACTCTTTGAACGTATAAAACCAAAAGATATCGAATGCTTCTGAAAACTGAAGCTCATACTCGTGTGATATTGATACTATTTGTAATGAAAAAGTCACAGGTTGACGTTTGACCGGGGTACCATTAACAAAAATTCAACTCATTTTCTTTGTACCGCCATTTCTATGCACATCACGTGTGAGTTTTTGATCACCTGATTGTAAATTTAACATCTTGCACCTGGTAAATAAATCCACTCGCATTCTTTTTGTATCATAGTATGTTTTTTATTATTTATTTTAATCCTCTCTTCACAGGCTCGCTCAAACAAAATTCATCCAATAAAAAAACAGCCTCGGATTGCATTTCTGAAATAACGTTTTGCCGCCAGTTCATAAGGCATGAAAGATTCAATGGTGTAATGCCAAAAGTTTCGTGCAAAGCAAATACATTTTCAACATATGTTTAAGCTTACTTTTTTCTGTTTTTTATCCAAGATGATAATCATTTAATTTCAAACCAGAATTATAATAAATTTCTAATGCCTTAAAATCATTTTTCTGCTCTTCGAAAAGGAAACCTCTTTACACCTGTTTTCAAATAAAATTTTCTTTGTCAAATTCAGATACTTCAGAATTTAATTTTGTTTTAGCACGCATAAAGGGGTACTAATGAAGATAAAGTTTATACGTCTATTAACAGTATAAACTCGTCCATGTATTAATATTTTGATTATATGACGTCAAAATTTCAGTCCATATTAATATTTCACTCAATTCAAAAAGAACTTTCTGATGAAAAATTAATATTAAAATTTGTTCAGTTATTTACAGATATAATTAAATAAGTTCAATTAAATCAACAAATTTAATTTTGGTTTATTTCATTAATGTTATCTCGCATCTTTTGAAAGGTAGTCGATATCCAAGAACAGTAACAGCAAGATTCCATTCTGGGATTTTTTTTTCTGTCTGATAATTTTATTTTTATATATATATATAATAATAGAAAAACCTATCAAAATAAAGTATTCATATTTTAAGATTGCAGTATAAAACGATGTAGTTGTAGCGTCTTCAAATATGATATTTATTTGTATTCGGCACGAAACAGGTGGCTATACTCGATATAGCCCCCCCCCCCCCTTTGCCCTATTTCTTATAACATAGAAACATGGTAAATTCTTAGCCTCATATAAATAAATCTCATATTTTAAGGTTAGAGAGGACACCTGACCCAAAAAAATAATTCCGAATTCAAAATGACTACCTTTTAATATATTACTGTTGAATATATACCTTTTCTTTGTTACAAATAGCGAGACCACATTTCCAGACGTTTTTCTGAGATAAATGGGGTCACAGTTACCTCCCCCTGAATAATGGTCCGCGTTCCCATTTACCTCCGCCCCCCCCTTTTTTTTGACCACATTCAAAAGCAAATTGTACATCTTTTTTGTAAAAAGGGTGTTTGCATTATAAATCTTTCTTGTTGTTAAGGTATTCCTAGAAATATATACACTTCTGTCAATTACTTTTGTTAAAATTCCCAATTATGTGCGCATTGGGGTTAGATTTTTTGTCATTTTGTGCCCCCTGGAGGGACATGAAAAGTGAAATTCAGAAAATTTTCCGAATTTGAAATGTGATTTTTTTACTTAGATATATACCTTTATACAATGGCTTCAGAATGTAAAAAATATCAGTAAAGTAAACCTGGCTTTTAACAGAGATCTACCAACATTAAAAGTTTACAACATTGCCCCCCTCCTGTGAAAAAAAATGTCGTTATGGTACAGAAAATGGAAGTGATGTCAACGACTGTTCTTGTAACACAACAACCATACCACCACAGAAATGTGACTGTAAACAGTCCTCACGTGACTACAACAGGAAGTTGTGGGTTGCACATGCCCAGCTGAAAGTAGATACTTTCTTGTCTTCTAAAATATTTGACATCTACTACTTCTAATTATGATAGTTTAGCACATGATCCTGCAAAGGTCCTATGGAGAGATAAAGGAGCAAACATGCCGGACCGCAAGTAATGTGTATTTCCTGATGGGCACCATTTTGGATGGAAATGCTGTATAAAGATATATTTTGGATGATGTTGGTTGTGCGCATTTTCTGTACCAATGTTTAGAGAATGTAATTTGAGAAACATTTTTTATATATTTATAAAGACCATATTTGTTCTGAAATTCTTCATTTTGACACTGAACGCAACTTCTACAAATTATTTTACCAGGAAACGATTGATTTTTTTACAAATGGGTAACTCAACCTATATACGGGTGTGCGGACAGCAAAATTTAAACCAAATCCTATTTATATATTTTGCTAAGGTGAAAAAAGAAACCTTTTCATATATTTCATGAAATGTTGCAACCTCTTCATATTCCTGTTCACTGTAAAGATCATTTGTATAATGTCATCTTGCTTTATTCCGGTCTCTGAATATATATTATGCCAGTTAAATTTTCAACGTAGAATTTAGACTAATTCATATATTTCTTCTGAATTGTGTTTACCCTTTTGTATTCAAAACCTAAAAAACATACCCTTTGAGCCACACATTCGTACCTACCATCTCTAGGTAGTAAATTACCTCCGAGTTTTGTACAAAATGAAATAAGATGAATGTGCTTTGATGAAAATATTGGAAAGTAAGAAATTGTTGATGAAAATATTCAAGTATCTAGAAAACGAAGGATTGTTTTTGTTTTATATAAACAAAATTTCTCGTTATACACAAACAAATGCAGATGGTATATTATTATGTAATTTTGAACGTTAAGTAGGCAACCAACATTGCGATGCAGTGTTATTCAGTGCGAAATAAGTTGGGATGATATCAGCAGAAATGAATTTAATTTTAGTGGAAAGATTTTACTAAGTTTTGTTCATAATTCACACAATCTGAATAAAAAACTAGATATAAACCAAAAAATATTATTAGTTCGTACATTTAACTACATTGGTATTTCATATATGCCAATTTTACTTCACTAAATATAATGAATATTATGAAACATTTACTGTATGTCATAGCTTATTTTATGTTTTTGCTTTAACCCGATAGGGTTATTTATGCAAATAAATAGATTATTATATGGCATTTTTCATATCATATCCCATATCATCCCGAGACATCCATATTAGCCCGAAGGACTACAATTCGCCGTTATAGAAACTAAAGCAGTGTGGGTAGAGCGTACACCAAAATACGTTGATTGGACAAGAACGTAAATAACGTAACTTCATTGGTCGAAAATCGATTGTTCGTACACCAAAATTTTAAATACAATCACAGTACCCACGATTCCTTAGTTTCTGGAACGGCGAATTGACCAGTTTTAGGGGCTGTTCACACTGGAGTTAATCCGGATTAAGTTAATCTGGATTAATTAAATCCGGATCAAGTTAATCAAGAACGTTACGTTCACATTGCCCCGTTTTTAGCTGAAATACACGCAAAGTTGTGGATTAAGTTAATCCGGATTAACGTTTGCAGTATGAACGTAATGTGGATTAAGCCGATTTTACCTGAGTTAACTTTTGTAATGTGAACAGGCCCTTACTCTTCGTTCGTATTTCATATAAAGTGAAATCATGTAAAACAAAATTATTCATCTGTAAAGTGTGTGACATTTAGTCAGTGTCGTTTTCAATGGAATTTGTTTCCAACGGATCATGTTGGTTTCATTTTGGACATCAGATCTAAATTTACAGAAACTTCGGTATGTTGTTTTATGTTTAACAAATTCAATGTAGACCACTCGCTATTTATAAAAACGAAACAATAAATTATCTCTTATGAGTATAGTCATGAAAAAAGGCTTTGCCACCTCACTTTTTTCTTTTGTGTATGTACATTTCAACAGATCGATCCCTCTTGTTTGGTGTTTCATTCAACAGAAAGGGTATTTTAAAACGGAAAACAGTTAATGGTAATGTATCTCCTACCAGTAAATGTAAGTACATTTGTACTGAAAGTTATTTATGAATTGCTTTGCAATATTTTTACACAAGATCATGAAAATGAGATGGTTAAGCTAGCCTACCTGTGTGATAAACACTTACGCTGGAATAGCTGAATATTGATTCAAGGTGAACTTCTTGCTTAATATTTGCTAACACTGATAGGCCTATTTTTCTTCGCAAAACGACAAAAGTATTTTCATCAATCATAACTATTTGGCCATTTACTGGATAAATATTTTTTAGTGTAGCGGAAATGGCCGAGTAGCTAAGATTGGTATTTTCATAACAACGCGGGTCATTAACTGGAACAACTGCATAATAGTAAGAAACTTGTGACGGTTGTACACTAAAAATCCGCATAAAAAATTTCTTGTTCCCAGTAAATAAATAAACTGATTTATAACTTGACTTGGTAAAATTATACTGAAATATGTGTTTATTCCATGAATTGGAAAATCGTCATTCGCCATTTTGAAAAATCCATATTTTACCCCATGTAATACGGATTTCATATCACACCCCCTGAAGATATGACTAGCCTAATACTTGCTTTATGATACATGCAAAAAGACACATATTTTGAGTAAGTATATGATAAAAATTAATATGAGGAAAGTGCAACCTTAAAAGCGAGCGAAGAATAAATAAGACAAGGACCATTTGATTTTCAGGGGACTGGGATTTTTACCCGAGCCGGGAAATTTTTTACGGCCCGCTGCGCTGGCCAGCTATTTTTTTCCGCTGTACGCTCTGCTAGGAAATTTTGCTGAGCCAGGCTTTTTTTTAATGGACAAAGTCAGACCCAGATTATTTTTTTTCAACCAAGGTGCTGGTCAGAAAATTTTGTTGGCAAAAATGGAGCCAGAATTTTTTTTTCTAAAAATACCAGCCCCACCCCTGAAAATCCAATGGTTCGTGCCTAAGAGGCTCTCCGACTGTATCGCTCACTGTAAGACCATGACCTATATAGACAGTAGTTTCAGTGATCATAGGGGCATAAATTCCCTACCAGGATCCGATGAAAAACTTCTTTCCTCACTGGTGGACGTCTTGGATTTGGTTCTGTCCTGCTGGGCACAAATTTGAAGCATAGGTGGCATAGGGACAAATGTTAAATTTTTTGTCCCGCTGGTGGCCATCTTCGATTGGGTGCAAACCTATGCAATGGATACAATTTTTAAAGGGTACCAATGTGACAGAGTTTCATTCCAATCGATCAAGTGGGTTCAGTGAAGAAGATCTTTGACATGTTTGAATGACAAGTTAACGATGGACGGACGAATGAACAATGATGTCAAATCACCCTGGCTAAAGCTGAGACCTATGAATTCAATATCCGACAAGGGGAAAGAATAGGTTTCTCAGGGGTAAAAAAATGACTTTTCAGTGATGTCGTCAAATACCTTGACTTTTATCTTATATTATATCACTAGTTTAGGCCTATATATTTGCTGCCTTAGAATACATTGCATCAGCTCTTTGATATTATGTAGTTATCGGTCCTTGAAGATTAGGTGAACATTTACTGTGTAGCAGACGCTAAGTTGTTTTCATTTCACGATTGACAATTTTCACAATCATTTGCGCATTATGGTGTTTTAAAGAGTAATGCCAATTTATTTGAAAGTTTTCAGTCAAATATACACGTCAATATCCCATTGTACACCGATTATGGAAGCATTCGGATTAAAGAAACGGAAAAGACATTTTGTCAGTTATAGTAATTTCACCTTCAGTGGGTTCACTGAAGGTGTTGCATTGACATATTTTTCATAAATGATTGCATGCAAGTATATTACCGAATGCATTTTTGGCTAAGTAAGCGACTTCAAGAAAACTTTACCTTGTCATGATATCTGCGTTCGCCTTTTTCCTTGCATGGTTCTCGTGTATTTGGCTATATTTAGACAAAAATAAGGAGAAAAGTGACGCTTGAAATAAACAAACCCGATCGATTGACTGAAATTTTACATTATTTAAATGTTCGGTACAACACATATCTGTGGTGTATATCTACAGCGGTTTTGGTATCATAAAACAAACGTTCTCGTAGCTCACTGTTTTTTTTAACATTTTTGTGGTAAATAGCACGTCATACGGGGGTTCCCCAGTTAGGTACCATTACATCTATGGTGGATGCCGAGAACTGCCGAAGTACTCCATACTGGGGATGGATGGTGAAACCCGAGAGCTCCCGGTTTTCCCGCCAGAAACCAGTGAAGCAGAACCCCCAAGTGATTAGGACCACGAGGAGTCTGTATTCTTCCAGCGGTTGACACCAAGCAGGACAGGTATATCCCAGTCATTCTGTGAATTATCTTGATCCACGTATTTGCGGGAGGGTAGAATTCTCTGGGCCTAGCAAACCCCTGGTATAGAGAATTCCTGTGGCAATATTGCAGGACGCAGGGACCCAATATTTGCCCAACTGAAGCTCCGTTGTTATTCCAAAGGGTTATAATTAATGGCAGCGAGTTTCACCACATTTTACAGACATTAACCGCTATAATATTGATAGGATTTCAGACTACTGAACATAAAATGCGACAGAATATAACGGCTCCGTAGCAACAGTTACTAAGGAATTGAGTTCTCGGCTACGACGAATAGCAATATCTTGCACAAAAATGAAAAAAAAAACATTTGCATTTATCCCTTTTAAAGCAAACACTAGTAAATATATACCATAACCAGGTTGGGAATATTCCCAATTGGGATAATATATCCCAATTTGGATAAGTTATCCCAATTGGGATAAGTGGTTATATCCCAATTGGGATAAGTGGCTAGTTATTCGTGAATTACATTTTACAGGTTTAATGGCGCATCATCAGACATGAAAATTAAAAATCTATCCGGTTAGAGCTTTCAGGCAGTCTAATTCTGTTCTCATAAGAATGCTGCAATTCCTGCGCAGACCGGTTTATAACTGAAAACAAGCAGTTACTTTGATTTAGTAATACTTAAGCTTTTAAGAGTTTACCCTTATTCTATGCTACTTTTTTCGAAGTAAAATATATTTACAACCGCATAAAACATGCTGTGAAAGTGTAATCAAAGTAGTTTTTGGCAATTAAATAAATGAAGTATGGAGAAAAAGCCAAATGAACGTGACATTTTATTTCTTCCAGGATTTCCTCCCTTTGACCATGTGGGAAAAAAATGACATAAATGTAGGATTTAAGCATGTTTTTTTAGACTACAATGCCTTTGAAAATTTCAACAAACTAAACTTCACCAATTTTCCAATACGTTTTCACCGACTTCCTCTTTCTTCTGTTTTCGTTATTTAATCATTTACAATAATGATCAGTTGGAAATTCGAAGAAATTTAATGTATGATTTTAGGTTTTTAAAACTGTCTCTGCTCGTGAAATGCAGCATCATTCAGAAGATGACAATATGTCATTGGATGACTAAAATCATGAAGTTTATCATGCTTTGTGTTTCATTATGCGCCATTTAAATATGAAATTCCCATCCATAAGAAACTAACCAACTATCCCAATTGGGATATGTCTGTTTATCCCAATTGAGATAAGTTATCCCAATTGGGATATATTATCCCAATGGGGAATATTCCCAACCTGATAACTCTGAGACAAAATTTTTGCAATGAAAATTTGACACTCTGTTCAATAGGCACACAGGTACGAGAGTTCTATGTCGCCATATTGGAAGGATATTCACACGAGAGTTCGATATTGACGATGTTTGACGAAAGATTTAAACAGCGTCATATCATCGGAAATCTATTTTTAGCTTCGATCTATTTATAGCTATTTAATAAAATCCATTTTTACCACGTTTCTACCATAAAGAGCGAGCTTCGCTCGCTTATTATTATACAAAGTTTCAAAAAATCGTGTTGATAATAATATTGTAATTAAAATTATTTAAAACGGTTAATTGAAATAAAATATGTTAAGCTGCATTTAATTTAAAACCATGCATGTTTCTATAGGTATCAAAGGATCTCGGTTAACCAAGTTTAAAGATGTTAACTGGCATGTGTCATATCTAGTGTGACGTCTGTGGACTTCAAAACAGAAGATTAGGGAGCGACCTTTTGATTTTCATCGGGGGGAGCTAAAGAGGAATTCGAAAAAAAAATTCCAGGAACAGAAACTTGGTGAAAAAAATACAGACGAAGAGGAAACTGGAAAAAAAACCAGAGTGACATTTATGCAGGAAAAATTTCTGTCTTAGATCTAAAAAAAAACAACAGAATCGCTTCCAGTGAGTCAAAAGTTGTCAGGGTTTCAAGATTGCATTTTTTAAAGAGAGGAACATATGACTTGCATTAACTTTGATCACAGGAAACTTCTATGGTTATTCTCTGGATGGAACAAAACGAATAATTTCTGTAGAGGAAAATGGAAAATCTTAAAACACTAGTTGTCATAGTTGTTTCGGAGAAATTTTTTGAAAATCGATTGATTAAAGTCACATAATTGGTATGACGGCCTAATTTTTCATCAGATCTTCAAACAAATGACGGCCAGTTTTCGAGGACCTTCCAGTGAACATACCCGTATATGTCTGAAAAGAGCATACTTAGTGATAGCAATAGCTAAATCTGTTCTAAAGCAAGATGCGCTGAAAGGGCTTACTTATAGGATGCCTAGTGATCGCTATAGCTATCACTGGTCTTTAGCCAAGTAATGTGACTTATTATAAGAATCCCCATTAACCAAATTTAGGTGAAAAGGTCTCCAAAGTTCATAAGGGTTAATAATACACTCACTGTAATCTATGGCCATCTCATTCTATTACTACAGCCTTAATTACGAGGTCTTACCTGCTCGTGATTCCGAAGATAGGTGATTTAATAATAAAATTTCGCATGAGTAACAACTACATATAATTAATATTTATCCCCCGTCTGTAAAGTGCTTACAAAGTGACTGGAGATGAGCATTATTATTATAATTTGCACGGCTATATTTTGTTCAAATAATAATTTGTATGATTTTATTGTACATATTATAATTTGTGCAAATATATACACAACATATTCATCAAAGAAAAGATGTATTAGAATTCTAAACATTTGAATGTTGAACCTTTTTCAGAAAATTCTAATATTATCAAACCCTTTAACATGGTGGTATACCTTTCTGATAAAAAAAGTTCAGAGAGTCAATGTTTAAAACATTCTAACATCATGTTTGTATTACTTTATGTATTCTGTGGTTTTGTTTTATCAATAGACAATTCTGTATAGGAGATCCACGGGGGGGGGGGGTCTGTATATACCTCTATATAGGAAGTGACCCCCGTGAGGAGATCAGACAATGACATAGGGGCACATCCGCAAACGCCTTTCTTGAATCCACATGTGTTATGATCATTGGTTTTCTCAATTTGCTTAACCCTGCTAATGACAAAATTATGTATAATTGAAGGCTAATAGTGTTTTATCCATTAAATATACCTCCAGCTGACGATGTTACAGGTTGTTTTTGTTTATTCATATTACGGGTTTGTATTTTAATTATATCGTTTCTTTTCTCCCTTTAAATCTTTGAACCACAAAATAACAATGTTGAAGGCCTTTGGTGACTTCGTATTTTAACATATTCTTATTATACTTAGGACATTTAAACAGGAATGTACACATATTTTAGAGAGGATTTGTAAATTTATATTTTATTACAAACGAATGTTATTACGCACGAAGTTTAATGTAATTTAAGGTGTAATGAAGACTTGGATGAAAATATCAAATTAAATTCAGTTGTGTATTTGCTATCTCTGAAGATTACACCAACAGATGCATTTGTAGTAATTAACCGTTTTACATGCAGACGGTTATGGCTGATCAAAAACCACGTGCTGATAAAAATGTAAGTATACTAAATATTTTAAGGGGGTATTTAGAAAAAGAATTAAGAAAAATATTAAGTTACAAAATTTATTCAAAAATGACAATTTGATTTATTCATGTGACATGTTTTTTTGTTTGTGTCTCCCCCGGGTGCGAGCCCGGGTGTCTCCGGAGCATTTTAAGATTTTTTAATCCATTTAAATTTGTCTGAACAGGAAAACATAAAAATCTAAATACAAAATGTAAATATTGATAAACAGTTTTTAACATATTGAAGTATATAACAAAAAGGTATGAAAGTCGCGTTTTATTTACCTTTACTATTGTAAAAATTATACTGTTTATTGATTCTTATGTCAGAATTTCATTTGAACTGATCAATTTACATATTGATAAGAGTCTATTCGTCGGAAT